>AGDA01061902.1:0-18583 GCA_000281935.1 Mengenilla moldrzyki | reverse complement strand
TAGAGCAAATTGTTAAAGTGATTGATGTTTCCAACGAGAGAAAATGGGGAATTAGGCTACGTACTTCCTGTATTATTTCAAATTGAAAACAAGGTTGTAAACAAATGTAATTTGAAATTTTACAATTCTCTGAAAACAGAAATGTTAAATTGGCTTAATGAACGTTTTCATGAAGTTTTAGACCTTAACAAGAGCAAAAAGTGTTTCAAACACTTTTCAACTTTTTCAAATCATTTTCCATTTTTATGAAACATAATTTTAAAAAATTGAACTTAATGATTTATGAAGCATATTTAAGCAAATAAACACCAAAAGTGTTAATGTTAATATTAATTACTAAGCACAAGTTTAAGTTTTTTTTATTGTATCTATTTTAGAAGCATATATATAGATAAAAATATCTGTATCTGTTCTTATAGCTAGATACATTTTATTTTAACTATCTTTGTAAATATCTCTATATTTTTTGATGCCGTATATCTGTATCTGTATCTAGATACAAATAAAAAGTACCTATTACAGCACTGATGGTTACGTATTAAAAAAAAATTATGCCAGGTGTTTATTTTAGTGCGCATGCGATCGTAAAAACAAGGAAAGTTTTCCAAGTATTACGACCCAATTGTTTTCTTTCTAGTCTCATTCGATAAAACATTTCTTTGGACTGAAAACATGGTATGTCATTTGTGTAATAAAAGATAAGGAGACAAATTACGGGGCTTTAAAGTTTACAGTAATAAAACATAATAATCTGTTTATTTTGAAATCCGTTTGTTTAATTAATAAATTAATTTAACCAAATGCCTTCGCCAAAAAAAAACTCTAATAACGAAACTTCTTTAGACAAACATTTTATAAAGAACTTTTTCAATTAGCCCTTTAAGTCCCAAGCAGCACGATCGCGGTTCTCTTTTCATATCGAGAAACCCCAGACGTTTCGCGCATTGTGTACACCTGACACTGCGTTAAAAACACATTTTTAAATTTTTTATGTTAAAAGTGTTAAAAGAAGCTTTTAAAGTTTTCGTTTAATGTAAACTAATGTCTTGTGGAGAACAAAGATCGAACAATCACCAATAATCTTTGAAATTATTTAAGTTTTTTACATATATGAACCCCCCTAAAGGCAAGAGCAATCTTTTTTGTTTCAATTATAAATTTAATTAGGAAAAAAACTTAATCGTGAATTTCAAATTAGATAAATATATATGCTTTAAATTTTCCAACATAATGACCTAATTAAACTAATTTTATGATCAAATACTTTTTCCGCTGCCTCTGGATTATTAAGATTCTTATCCGGATGATATTTAAGAGCTAATTGTCGATAGGCCTTTTTTATTTCGTCAGCTGTTGACGTTTTCGGAATTGATAACGTCAAGTACAATGAATCGCCAGACGTTCTATAAAAGTCAAAATGAATTTAAAAAAATACAGTAATACTAAAGTGTAAAATAACCATGCTTAACATAAAAAACACAAATATCGAAAATTTGAAATGATAAAGTATAACGTTATATTTTAGAAAATAAACTACGTTATTAAGACATTGATGCCCAGCACTTTTGACTTCTATCTCTTATTCCCGAAAAAATGTAGTGAAAATTAAAAGTTGAATACGCCGGTGTATGCTTTTATGTCTTAGTAAAATTCAGAAAGGACTAGTAATTATAAAAAACATTTAATATTGTTGCTTCCTCAAACAAGTTGTAAGATAGTTCTCGTTAACTATAACAAGGAAAATAATTTTAAATGACGCAATATGGCGTCAGCGAGTGCGAATGCCTTAATAAAGATCAGATTACAATATTGTATTTTCATAATAACATTTGAAAACAACAAAAATTCGATGCTTATTTTTCGCAATGTACACAAAATGTACACATTTTGCTAACGTAAATATAGCCACTAAGAGCGTTGATGTTGAAATTCATAGAGTAAATACAATAAAAAAAAGAGAAATATAACGATACGATGAGTTTACTGCCTTACATTCCACCTATTCATCATAAATACTTCAATATACTAACTGTAAAAGAAAACTAAGTTTAAAAAAACTTTTTTTCTATTTAAGGATCTTAACGAAGTAATTTTAATTTTTATATTTTTAACACATTGCAAGCGGGAGACTGTAATCTAAGTCACGAATAAAATTATATGCAATGAATTAGTCAATCTTTTATTTATAAAATTAAGTTCCTTCATATCAATAACATTCGTAAATTATCAAATTGAGTGGCACGCGAAAAACCTGGATTTACCCGCTACACATTCAAATACTTGAAAAACCATGCCCGCATGCAAAGTGTTAATATAACTCGAATAAACTTAATAAATTTGGTTATTCATGTATTTAAATGTCTTCATTTTAACTATTACTTTTTACATAAAAATCCAATTTCAGTAAAGCTTTTATGTCTGTAAAAATATAAACTTAAATTTGATCCTATCTTAATTTCATGTAATATGTTATTTTTGAAAGTGGTATAAGTCCATGTGAAGCTAAAAAAGTCGTTAATTTTTTCAGATAGTTTTGGTAATTATTAATTCAAAATAAAATTTAAAAGGTGTATAGTGTAAAAAACATCACTCGAATTGATTAAAATTGGCCAATATTTTTAAATTGATTCAAACGCAAACTCTTAAATATCTCAATAAATTAAAAAATGGTCTTATACTACTTTCAAAAAAACCAGCTCATATATTTTCAGCTACTCACATACTTAAAACATGTCGTGTTAAATAGTTTTCATAATACTTTTTTAACCATGTTTTGTTCATATTCTAAATCAGGTCGGCAGTCTTTTTCAATAGGAATTTTTCAAATTTAAAACAGCTTGTCGAGCACTAATGAGGAGCAATTTTCTTCCTGAAAAATCATATTAGATATAACTCTTCCACAAGCGATATAGGGTTTAAAGTAAAAAATCTTAATATAAACAGCTTTATATCAACTTTGCAATAATCTTAAATGCATCGAAATAAACCGCCTGTAAGTAATATTACACTTTAGTCTACGATAAAAAAAACGTACGAAAAGCGCCTAGTATCCATGATAAACGATAAAAACCACGACCAGCGGGAGCGTGGCGGACCTATATGACGTAATAAGAAATGGAACGATTGCGACGACTATGTAATTACAATTGTAATTTCTGACACGAGCCTATGATAAGTTGCACGATCTCGTTTAAAAAAACTACGGTGGTTGCAAATTACAGTAAGATAATACGCACGCGCGTAAACAAAATCGTTAACGGCAGCTGCTGTCACTGCTGCTTACACAAGTTTCACTATAAGTATGATTCAGACTTAAGTTACGTTTAGTGTGCGTCGGCATCAACGACAGCTAATACGTAGCGGTTGATATCCGGTGAAGCGTTTTTGGTTGAACACACAATTTCAGATCGCTTTTTTATCTGTGCACAAAATAATACGCGGCCATGTTGCTGATATTTTATACATAGTTGTCAAACGTGCTTTAAGACTTATTTAGAAAATAATGAAATTATTAATTGCAAACAGTTCGTGTGTTCACTACTGTTGAGTTTGGAACTTTTAACATAACATTTTTGAATTAATAAAACTTTGATGCATCAAAATTGAAAAAAACTTTGTTATGTTGAATTATAAATTCACAAAATTTTGTTGAGTTTTTTTTGATAAAACCACAGATTACCAAGATCAGCAACAGAAAAAAAAAACTGAATTCTCCAACATTTACATTTTGTATTTATACGGTTTAAAGCGGCAGTTCTTTTTTATAAAGCAGCGTGCAAATTTTAATCCTATAGGAAATATAAACAGGGGTGAAACGATATAATAAAAGGAAAATTAATGTGATATTAATATCAATATTATGTTATAAGCGAACGGAAATTTTACTTCGTGAAATTCGATTTATTTTTATTTCATGAATTCGATTTATCGAGCGGATATTTACAGTCCGCTCGAGTCTTGTGTATTTAAGAAAAGTATATTCGTGAAAGATAATTAGGCCTATAAATTTAGCTTGCTGAGCGAGTAAAAAGTCAGTCTTAATTTAAAATTGTAAGATTTTTAAATAAATTGTATCAATAAACGAAAATAAATTGATGGCTCCTCGGAAGACTATGAAGTTGACCACTGGTGGCAGCTTACGGGATACGATACCCATGTGAGTAGATGAATAAATAATCATCAATCGTAATTAATCCTACTAATACTAATTCAATTAATATAATTTTTATAATTATTGTTATCATTTAAAATTATTATTAAATTGTAATTGCAATTTCTTTTGTAAAGGCCTTATACTGTGGTGAGGTCTAAGCTTTTAAAGTCTCGTAGGGTAAAGGTTTACATAATCGTGCAAGAGGTTGAAGGGTTGCGAGAAAAAATTTATTTTACAATAACAAACCTAAAGGATACCAGAAACATTATACTAGGAATTAGAGATTACAAGTTGCAGGCAACGGTGTGCAGAAGGTACACAAGAGAACATCCAGTAAAGAAATTCTATTTGATCGATTTGACTCAAGAGGAATCCTTAATAGAATTCAGAGTATTCGAAAAGGGTATTCCCTTAACTACAGATCACACCTTGCTTAGTGACGAAGAAGTCAACAAATTGGACGCAATCGCAGATAAAGCCAAAGAAGAAACCAAACTTTTTCTTGCATTCGGACTAGTTCCCGGATACCCACGTCCAATAGTAAAACTGCGTCGCAATTTTTCGTAATAAAAAAAAATAAATAGAAACTAAATAAATTAATATAATATAATAAAAAGGTAACATTATGAGCACTGATTTGCAAAGTAGCAGCAACACAACGCGCATACGAAATTCCCATTCAAATTTTGGAAATGAGACTTGTGGAGTTTAGCGGGGACCCCAGGGACTTGCATCGCTACATTAGTATAACGGAATATATTTTAAATAAATGCACCACAGAACAGAGACCCTTTATATTTGATTGGGCCAAACAAAATCTCAAGGGAAAATCTTATCAATATACACGTCATAGATTATGCGATACATGGGATGATTTAAAAGCCTTGTTGGAGGAGCTGTTTTCGGAAAGGGAAATTGCAAGGACATTGGGAGTTAGAATTGCACTCGAGTAGACAAAAACCTGGGGAAAAAGTGATTGACTACGCAAACAGGGTAGAAAACAATCTTATTAAGTTAATCGATTGCACCATAATGGGTGAAACACCACAAACAAGTGAAAACATAGAGAGAATAATGAAGAAGCAAGCCTTAAGTGTATTTATCAACAGGCTAAAAAAAAACTTGCAAATTATTTTGAAAGCAAGAAACCCGGAAACATTGGAAGAGGCAATAGAGCTCGCGGTGACTGAGGAGCGTGAATAAAAAGGAGTCACAAGCCTCACAAACTCGAAGTCGGTGTTCTTATTGCAACCGAACAAACCACCGCCCCGAAAATTGATACTTCAAAGGGAATAATAGCAATCCTGCCAAAGAGTATCAATCCAATAAAGGGTTCGCTTCACAAAAAATCTTGTAAATCAAAGGTAAGGATGAAAGCACACCAATATGTTCGTATTGTAAGGCACCCGGACATTTGATAGATGAGTGTGGCAAAAAGAAGGCGGCCGATGAACGACGAAGTAACCAGAGAAACATCCCAGGTCCTTCTGCTCCACAACTGGTGCAGAAGGTTGCAAAACAGTTAAAACCGTAAATGTGCTTCAAATGAGTACTGCTAATCAAGTAGAAATTTCATCTCCGAATTTTTCTAAAGAAACTCTGACGTTCAAATGCGACTCTTGTTCCGATGTCACCTTAATTAAATTATCGTGCGTTCAGCCTACCAGTCTATGAGGACCGTTAGGTTTACCTAAAAGGCATTACTTCAACTTTAATCTCCACCTTAGCTTAATGTAAAATCAAAGGTACCTCACAGAAACGCAACATTGAACATGAATTTTATATAGTGGCGGACGACTTTCCGATAGACGAGGCAGGGATTTTAGGTAAAGATTTTCTTCGAGAACATAGAGCCGTCATTGATTATAACACACAGACTTGTCGACTGAGT
This sequence comes from Mengenilla moldrzyki, assembly GCA_000281935.1. Lineage (NCBI taxonomy): Eukaryota > Metazoa > Arthropoda > Insecta > Strepsiptera > Mengenillidae > Mengenilla > Mengenilla moldrzyki. The sequence continues at coordinate 12,539 of AGDA01061902.1, read as the reverse complement.
AAACCGGAAGTGAATAGTTCGCCCATACTGCAAATAACAGCTGAAAATACGGTTACCATACCACCTAGAACTGAAATACTCGTTCCATTCAAACCAACCGAAAAGTTCAAATTTGCCATAACCCAGCCCTCTGAAATCCAGCCAGGTGTATACTTGGGCCAAGCTTTTATAACCGATCACCAACCACTCCGATGGATACAAAACCATCAAGACCTTAGTTCCAGGCTGATGCGCTAGAAATTAAAATTGGAAGAATATGAATAAGAAATAAAATATAAGAAGCGGAAATCAAATACTAACGCAGACGCGCTTAGTCGTATTCCGACCGACCACCCGGAGGAGGAAATGGTCCGTGCAAAATATGCCCTAGTATTAAATTTAGATATCGACTCATATGAAAAATTTATTAAATACACCGAAGGGCATTTCATCATAAACCCCAATGTTACTGACGACCTTCCAGAAAAATTTCCCTTCACTGTTTTTATTCAACTCGCGAATTCAGAAAATCACGTCAACACGCCAGAACACAATACTTACCATATTACGGTAGGTACACCAATTAACTATGCCGAGATTTACGATTCGTTGAAAAATCTCCGTGCATACTTAGAAAAGGAAGAAATAGACGCCATAAAAATCCCTAAAGTATCACACCTAAATTGGAATCAAGTAAGACTAATGCTACGTTATATATTTAAAAATACTAATATAAAAATAAACTTAGAAGGCACAAAAATTATACCACTAAAAGCTGAAATTAAAGAACTAATTAAAAGATACCATGACTCCCCTTATGAAGGACATAGTGGTGTTTTGCGAACAATAAAACGAATCAAAAAGCAATATAAATGGAATGGCTTAGAAAAGGATGTAAAAAATTTCATAAAGAATTGTGAGGAGTGCCAAATGTATAAGGATGTTAAAAAGAAGGCAAAGATGCCTATGACAATCACGACAACAGCCGATAGTACGTTTGATCGTTTAACACTAGATATGGTTGGATCCTTACCCTTGATGGAAGGAGGTAACAAGTATACATTAACTATACAGGACAACCTATCGAAATTTATCCAGGCATATCCTATACCCAGTGGTGAAGCGGAAACATTATCATCAGTTTTCGTAAATAGATACGTGACCACGTTCGGACCTCCCCGTGAAATATTAACCGATCAAGGAACCAATTTTCTCTCAGAAGTTTTTTAAATCTTTACAAAATGTTCAATATAAAAAAACACCGGACTACGCCGTATCACCCTCAAACGAATGGAGCTCTCGAACGAACGCGCCACATAATTAAAGAATACCTAAGACGCTTCATAAATAGTAGCCAAACTGACTAGGACGAGTGGCTACCACAAGCCGTATTCAGTTTCAATAATACCCCACATACTTCGACTGGATACACCCCTTATAAATTTGTTTGGGAAAAAACCAATTCTGCCTTTCATGTTGATTGAAAACCCCCAGTTCACATACTCCTATGAAGATTACTTGACGGACCTAAAACAGCGGATGCAGGTTTCGCATCAGTACGCTAAGGAGCACCAATTAAAATAAAAGGCCAAAAGTAAAGAACAATATGACAAACGTTCCCGAGTCCCAAATTTCAGAAAAAGCGATCAGGTACTAATCCTCAATGAGGGAATGAAAAAGGGAGTGAACAAGAAATTGACTGCACCTTGGTCAGGCCCCTATACGATAATACGCTTGGAAGAGCCCAATGCAGTAATAGAAATAAAAAACAAGCCTACTATCGTACATTTAGATAAACTAAAATCGTATCATTTTTAACAAACTTGTGTTCCTAATTGGTTTAACCATAATCATTAAGACAGAGCCTACCTACACCGTTGCGAAAATCGAGAAATCTCCAGGACTATATTATGAAGATTGGGAAAATTACAATTCTACAATAGTGAGCAACAACTAATAACCTATTTAAATTTGGCAACTGAAGACCAAAAATATTTACAACTACAGAAATTTTGTCAGCAAATTCAACACATACTAACAAAAGTGAACAAAAAATATCCAAGCTCCGCATCAACTTTGAAAACTGGAACCCTGAAACAGTTGCAAATCGAGTTAAAACAAATAAACACGGTAAGAACGCAACTACATCAACTACTTGGTTACCAATCCAGTAAACGATTCAGGCGAGGTTTGTTCAACTTCGTTGAAACGATAGCGAAAGAATTATTTGGTATCATGGACACCAAAGATGTAGAACATCTCGACGAAAAACTTAGGGAATTTAACAAATGTGATACCGTACTCGCACAAACAATTAAAGAACAATTGCAGGTGGTGCGCACCACGATTCTAAATTTTAATAGCACTGTGCAGGCACTTACACATAATGAAAGGATCCTAGATAGAAACATAAAAGCCCTGACTAAAGTAGTGAACGAATCGTAAGACATCTATCAGCTATTAGAGTTGGAAGTGAATTACGATGAACATTTACTGTTCCTGAGCCATTAAACAGCTACCTTAAAAGGTGAGTACAATACCCTCATTGGTGCAGTTCTACTATCAAAAAAGAGGATCTTGCCCCCGACAATACTCAGTCCGAATCAGTTACGGGAACATCTAATAAATCTAACTATAAATACATCCGCAGGACTAGAATTACCGATACCACCTAATCCTAATGAAACTTACTTATTAATGAACCACATAGATTTAACAGCTTATTTCTATGGCGAAAAGCTTGTTTTTAGTGTAAAAATTCCACTCATTCCTCACCACAGCTATAGAGTATACGGCTTAATACCGTTTCCGGTAAGAATTGTAAATAATATCTTTATGTTTATAAAACCGAGTATGGATAAACTAGTAAAAAGACAAGATAAATTACTCTACACGAGTCTCAGAAATCTAGGTTTAGAAGCCTGTAAATAAATAATGGGCCGTTATTTATGTAAGCAGTGGCAGCCACTAATATCCACGCAGGCAATGCCAAAATGTGAAGTCACCCTGCTGTACCCGCATGTGGAGCAAGTACCAACCGATTGCTATCGGCGACTTATTAGTCTTAAACATGGGATGTTTAATAGATTAACGCAGAGAAATAGTTGGCTATATGTAGTCGTGCAGCCCACTGGCATGACCATAACCTGTGGCCAACCAGACAGTAAAACCGAAGATTCAGTTATCAGTGGTAATGGCTTGATTACCCTGTATGAAAATTGCGTTGCGTATAATACAATCGCTATGCTAGTGCCATCAAAGATATATCAAAATTCCATTCTTAAGGTTTCTCCCCAGAGTTTGGGTTGTGCGAGACAATCTGCGAAGAAGAGAAAATGGAAAAGATAAATCTGAGCATGTTGCATTTGACACCAATCCACCTAAGGTCGTTAAACACCGAAGAATTGGAATTGGCGAGCATTAAACTGAAACAAATGGAAACAATAGCCGATCAGATAAATCTAACCCAAGGGTTCAAATTTGCCCAAGTAACAACACAGTACGTAGTCCTAAGTCTGGTCGTAACAATTCCGCTATGTTGTCTGTACCGAATTTGGAAGTCCAGACGAGACGGAAAATACTGTGGACCTCTCAGTATATGTTTTAACATCAATAACCAAACACGAAGCTTCACACCTGAAATTCAACTCCAGCTTTCAGGTCCTCAAACACTACTAGCATCAGAACCAATCATAACCGAACCAGTTACACCTCGACGTCCCATCACGCGCCTCCTCACGAGAAGTCAAACCAGGAGAGTTGAATTTTAAGGAGGGGTGTTATAAGCGAACGGAAATTTTATTTCGTGAAATTTGATTTATTTTATTTATTTTTATTTCATGAATTCGATTTATCGAGCGGATATTTATAGTCCGCTCGGGACTTTTGTATTTAAGAAAAGTACAATTATGAAAAATAATTAGGCCTATAAATTTAGCTTGCTGAGTGAGAAAAAAGTCTTAATATCAAATTGTAAGATTTCTAAATAAATTATATCAATAAACTAAAACAATTGAGTTAAAACAATCGTGTTTGGATTGCGTTTATTTGAAAAGATCCAAGCAGCGTTGATGGTTTCTCGGAAGACTATGAAGTTTAACAATTAATATTTAATTTTGTAAAATTCTTAAGTTCCTAAATTTCTTATTGTATCTGATTCGCATTATTTTTTGTTAATAATGTATCAATACAGTAATTACTTTGTGAAACTTTATTAATAAATTCGATTTCCTTTCATGAAAGGAATTCTAGCTTACAAAGACAATTTTTTTTCACTCTACGCTAACGAAGAATTGTTTTATGCATAAAATAAATATGATTTATATAAAAGGAGCTCAGTTACTCGATTGTTACAATAAAAAGCAAGTTAAATTAAATGTTTTCTTAACAGCTCCTGCGCAGTTCAGTCCCGATACACAATAAACGTAAAGTCTGGCTCTATTCGTAGTCTGAGAGAGGTCACTGTTTTCACCTATTACTCTCTTAGGGTTCGACGAGTATATCTAGTGAGTATCCCCATTTTTGGATTAGGCAGATTTGTTTGACAAGTCACCAGTGGCCGTCTGAAATTAGTATTGTATGAAAACAGGCTTTTTAACTACTGGTTATTGCTAGCATGCGGTGCAATGTCATCATTTGGCTGCCGTGAATTAGCATTAATCCCAAATCCAGGATTACATGGGACATTACGTTCTGTTGTAGTAACTCAAGGTTCTTTTATTCGATGGTGCAGTAATCTTGCTAGAAGTTCGCCATCGTGTTTCATTTTACATATACGTCGTGGACGCAATCTGCCTGGAGCTTTCAGCGCCAACGAGACCGGTCTAATACGGCCAGCACAGTGCCTTTAATTTATATAGCGGGGAGCATACTCCGCTAATAGACTGATGTTACTTACATGCAGGATCATGCCATCCCTTCTTATGCTTATATAAAATGTCAGGCATACTTTCGGCTCAATTTCGTTACCATACCAAAAGAAACGGGGACAAAAATTGCTTACTGAAACCAATATATTGGTTAACCACGTTGTGGTTACTTGAAGACCATTCGAACTTCCTCGGCCCGTTACTCTACCCCATAAACCAGGGACCTTTTTATTGATGGGTGTACCTTAGAAGTCTGCTATGTAGGCTGGACAGATTACCTTTTTATAGGAGGGGTATACCTCCGAGTGTCTATCATGTAAGGCTAGGCTAGAGTACCTTTTTATAGGAGAAGTATATCTCCGAGTGTTTAATAGAATAGTTAGCCGAGCATTATTCGGATGACAGAATCCCATATGCCACGTGTAGGCCACTACAGATCGATATTTTCAGCTATGCTGTTAGAGTATCTATTTTGTAACTAATTTTATCGACAGTGACATCTCATTGTATGAATTCGGTCCACAGTCTTTATAAATATTTTAAAATGTCCAATCGAGTTAATAAATAGTAAATATTGCAATAGTATAAGAATTGTACTTACTGCGTAACGGTGAGTCGTTATTATGGAATTCGAAGTAAGTAGTCGCAAAGTTTTTACTTATAGATTTCGGAGTTTGTGTTTATTTCTGTAACACTATAACACCGACTGATAATTAATGGCAGCACTTCATCTATCAGAATTCAGTCACGTTTTAACCACCGCTACATGAATTTTTAAGCACGAGGTTTAAAAAGTCTAGATATGGCTCCTCAAATCAAAGATCCAAGGTGCCAGATAGTGACTCCTCAAATCACAGATCCAATGTGCCAGGGAATGGTTCCTCAAATCGAAATATCGCAGTCGGGAAATAAAGATCAATTGGAAGCTCCAAATCATCATAGTCGGTGTAGGAATTGGAGCTTTGTAACATTCATAGTACTGACCACAAATTTTGTTAACAAGTTATAATGAGAATCAAACAATGCGTGTTAACTTTTGACAGCTTTAGGATATCATACAGTAAGAAAAAACCGTTGAAATGACCATTCATCCATTTTTAGGCCCACGTTTCCTATTCGGATTTCAGGCAGTGCTCTAATAGATACTTTTTATTTGTATCTAGATACAGATACAGATACAGATACACGGTACCCAAAAGTATAGAGATACTTACAAAGATACTTAAAATAAAATGTATCTAGATACAGATACTTGTATCTAGATATTTGCTTCTAAAACAGATACAATAAAAAAAAGTTAAACTTGTGTTTACTAATTAATATTAACATTAATGCTTTTGGTGTTTATTTGCTTACATATGCTTCCTAAATCATTAAGTCAATTTTATAAAATTGCGTTTCGTAAAAATGGAAAATGATTTGAAAATGTTGAAATTCGTTTGAAATACTTTTTGCTCTTGTTAAGGTATAAAACTTCATGAAAACATGCATTAAGCCCACTTAAAATTTCTGTTTTCAGAGAAATGTAAAATTTCAAATTACATTTGTTTAAAACCTCGTTTTTAATTTGAAATAATACAGGAAGTATGTAACCTAATCTCCCATTTTCTTCTCGTTCGAAAACATCAATTGCTTTAACAACTAGCTCTATTACATTGCAGTATTCTAATAAGAAATCTAGCTTTTGTATTTTAAATTTCTGTTTTTCCTAATTGCTCACAAATTGTATTTAAATTAAATAGTTAAATAATAAGCCATGCTTGCTAGCCGAGGTTAATACCCTAGCACTGTAATCGTACGGCTTATTGTACTTCTAGCAAACCGGTGGTTCAAATAAGCAATTACATGTTTATAAAAAATCGAAGCAAAAGCCCAACTGTGTTTCTTGGCAGTAATCCACCTGAAAAACATTTTTTTTAAAGAGCTAATTTTATTTTAGAAAAAGTATCTTACAAATACAAATTAAAGATACTGTGGTTGAGATACAGATACAAGATACAAAAAATATCAAAGTATCTAAATACAGATACAGATACTCATTTTTGTATCTAGATACATTACAGCACTAGTCACGGGTCGCAATTTTCAGAAGAGCTTTCCAGTGTTTTTGCTTTTTGCAACGGAGTGAAGATATTCCGGTAATACACCAAAATAACCTAGGGCCAGTGACTCGATTTGGCCAATCCATCACTTTCTAGGTTTCCCCCTTGGTTTTTTACTTACCGGTTTGGCGAAGAGAATTTATGGGCTATCCTCTTTTGTGACATCCTCACTAAATGATCATACCATCTTAGTAATGAGCTTTCCAGTTTGAACAGCAGCGGCACAGATTTGAGTCTTTTTCGTATCAGGCCGTTTTGAATTCTGTCGAATCTGAAAAATCTAGCAATATTTTAAAGAAATCTCATCTCTGCTGCTTGTAATATGCTTATGGAAGTAAAATACTCGAATTCTTTTTTTACTAAAATTCGTTTATTACACTAGAATTTCATTTGCATGTCTAAATGGTTCATTGTGACGAGTTGCAAGATAGAAATCAACATAACAGGAAGGTTTCTTAAATAGAATTACAGGAAATAAGACGCTCATTAAATAAGAGAAAGCAATTATAGATTAGTACTTTAGTACTAATCTATACATTAGTATAGTGTACGTTTTGCATAAAAGTATTAATACACAAACTACAAATCGGTACATGTCTATGCAAAGAATATCATTTTTTTGCCAGTAATGTGTTAGTACCAACATATTAGAAGTATGAATGAAGCCATCTATATTTTATGCCAAAAGAGACTTGACCCTAATAAACAGCTTTTTATTATTTTAGGCCATTTTTTGCATAATTATTCTAATCAAATTAATTTCTAGCTGTTTAACATATTCAGTAATCGTGGATCAAAATAGGTATTCGTCAGCCTTGTCAATATATTCCGTTTTACCGCATTATTTCGCTTTCAGTTTCAATTAGCACAACCAATCAACCGAGTAACAATTTGATCGGATAATCGATCAAATAGTTATATGCATAATTAATTGACTCTGTACAAGGCAAAAAATGACTAAGCTCACTAAATTCATCAGATTTCCTATAAGGACTTGTACCGAAATTTTAACGTGTTAAGTGGCCCTGATTCCATACGGAAACAGAGAAAGTTCGAGTACTAGAACAAAGCTTATTAATTTAAAATATGCAAGGTAATCTGTAGAATTGAATGCAAATCTGCTAGGCTTTCTTCGTATAATAAAACTTTACATGGAGAAATATGCGGTAATTATTTGTGAAATTACCTTGGGCCCCACAACATATTTAAAAACTGATTAGTATTATTAAAAATTTAACTAAGAGCGTAATAAAATATGTTCTACATATTGTATTGATGTTAAAAACATGTTATTTTTAAAACATTCAAAACTTTATTAATTTTGTTTCCCAACATGTTTTATGTGCATCAATATTCTTTTATATTTTTGTTGTTGTTGTTTTCCTTCTCAATTATTTAAATAGCTGTTATTCTATAATTTTTTTTATAATTTAGGATTAGGTCGGAGAAAAATTATAACAATAATATTTTTTGTGAACGCATGCTTTTGTTACAATTTTTATATGAACGATTGAAGTTATTACAAAAACATTGCCACCTTTATTCCAAACTTTGGTAATTGTAACAATTACTTGACATTGTCAATAACTGAACTCAGCCCAGAATTAATCAACTTTTATGTTTTATACACGACCGAGTAAGTTTGCAAAAATACTTTTTAACTCTGTCCCGAACAGAACACTACTTTTGAACACGACTAAAATAATATTGAAAAACGTAGTTGCGTGCAACAATAATTATTTCACAAAATTAAAATAATATAAAAATTTATGTATGAAATAAACATGCAAAATAACATCTTTATTAAGTCGTTATCGAAAATCTCACTAAAATCCAGATAAGATACATTGGATATAAAATGAGGTTTTCGAATGTCAAAATACTGTTAACAAAATTTTTTAAACAGTTGGTGAAATGCCACTGACTTCAGTCTGTGGATTAATCGTTTGTTTTCTAATTTAGCAAACGGTTAATAAACTGTCTTTCGAAAAAACACAAGTTTAAACTATTTTTACAATTGTGCAGTAAATGACACGATTTTTAAAAAATACCTCTAAAAAATACAAAACCGTTTTCATCCACCCTAAACAATCCTAAAAATTTTAGGCTTTCATTACGTTTCACTGGATCACGATGACATTTTCGAACACGAAAAGCCCAAAAATACTGGGGTTTTGAACATGTAATCTAAGATGAATGAGACTTTTGATGACGACTTTAATTTCAACAGTATCACCATTACTTTCCCCCATGGATGTATAAAACATGGACTGACCATTGCATAGGAAAACGTGTAGAGAAATTTTCGAACTGGGTCGAACTGCGCTAACTCGCAACAGTGGTTTTGAAATAACAGTAGTTTTTTTTCTCGACCGTTTAAAACGACTATCAGTATTTGATTTCCTTAGAGTGGTTATGTTAAATAAATACCTATGAAATGGTAAATTTAGCAACTCATTTCTTGTGGACTCGCAAATTATGCATTTTCGTATCGTTTAAAATCTTCACGACTGACATAAATTAGTTTACAGCTGACTCTGATGTATGAACCGAAACCAGTTTTTGCAAGAATGAATAATTTCAATAAAAGAGTAATTCTTTTAAATTAATTTTAGTCGCTTAGATATGATTTGTGTAATTAAACAATTGTTGGCGTTACTTGAAAACCCGAATAGCTAATATTGTTTACTTATGTTTTTAATGATTTTCAATAATCTAAATGTTGATATAACTATCATTTGCATATCAGTTTTTTTTTGTTTTGCTAAGCAAAATGTTTGGTTACGCTTATCAAAAGACTGGTTGCCAAAAGTATTGCGAATAATAATTAAAAAGGAACAGCTAAACTTACAAATAGATTTGATTGTTTTTACCAAACACTATTTTACCAACAAATTTGGTTGTTTTATTAAGTTTTCCCTGTGTGTACCATAACTATTTTTTTGTTAGTGGCAGAAGAATCAATAATTTTATTTTGCAACACCATTGCAATATTAAGTTTATTGATTTTAAGGTGATATAAAATCCGTCGACTCAACACTGGTAACTTATATAACCAATTCTAAAAAAAAACATTATTAAAACACATTGATATAAAAACATTTGAAGCACGTTAATAAATAACGTTTAAAATGTTTAGAAAACTCGTTTAAAACATAATTTGAATAATGTGTTTTTAATATTAAAGTAACATAAAATAAGTGCAAAACATTTTTATAACAAATTAGAGTTGCATTAACGACTTTTTAAATATGTTTTGGCATGCAAGGTAAAACCCATATTAGAAATTTAATAATTTAAATCAAAACAAACAGTCACTTGTTTACGTGTTTAAATTTTAATGACAGCAAAGTTTAAAAGCCTCATAAAGCGTACAAAGTACGTAGTCCACCTTGTAAGGCTATTGTAGCGTTTTAAAAATTAAAAATTAAAATTTTTCAAATTAATTTATTATGAAAAATGAAGTCAAAAAATGTTGAAAAAAGGCTCGTTAAAATTACTTGCGCAATTTTTCAAAACCTTTTTGTAATTGAAACCTTTTTTTTTCAAATACTGACAACGCTGGTTATTTTGTTTAATAATGTAAAATGCCGAATTCATCTATAAAATCAATTTGAGAGTATTTAAAGCATAAGTACTCAAACCAAATCGGTTGTTGTGCCAAGTAAAAATTTATTAAACTGAGTTGGGCTGCAAACATCAATATAAAGCAACACATTTTTCAAATTTTATCACCGAAAAAAATTAATACTGCACACTTTTGTACTTTATTTGAATTTTTTTTAATATCAACAGTTAGCTTAATCGAAATTTTCTCAAATATATAAAATAATATAGATACTTAAAAACTTCAACTAGATGGTAAAAAGTCTAAGCAGTTGTTTTAATCTTGGAAATGCCCATTATGTAACAAGAAAATCCGGATGGGTTATTGCTAAAAAACATAATTAAGCTTCTGCTTGTACTTGTTAAATACATGTAATTGCTTCATTGAATCACCAGCTTGCTAGAAATACAATAAGTCACATAGCTACAGTGCTAGTGCGCTAACCCCACCTAACAAACATGGCTTATTATTTATTTATTTATTTATTTATTATCTGAAAATCATTACTAATTTTTATATACCTTAAGGTTCATTAACTGAAAAACATTAATCTATTATTAAAAAATGCAAAAAAATCAAAAAACATGCTTTCTATACAGCAAAAGCTTTATAAATACTTCCGTAATACACCTGACACATACGTATTGCAATTTTACTGAATTATATATATAAAACATTTTAAAATTATGAAACTATAATTTCACGTAAATAAAACATGTAAGTAGTAAATTTTCCTGTAATCCTAAAGTAATCCACACATTTTTCACAATAAAATACCGAATTTTTTGTCTTGAAAATGCAACTTGTTCTTTTATTGATATTTTTTTAAAAAAAAAATGTGGAGTATATTAAATTTTACAGCACAAGTTCAATGAAATCAGATATTAACTAAATAGCTCATTTTTAAGTAAAATATGGCTGTAATATTCATCGATTTCACAACTTTTTAGATTATTACTAAATACATGAAATTTCCATCATATAAAAATCATGTATATAATATTTGACTATATGAAATGAACGCTCTATGAGAAAAAACGATTAATATGTTTTAATAGTGTACACTTTCAACCACCAAACTCAGTTATTGATAAATTAAACCACGATAGAACGGTTATCTTTTTAATTAAATAACACGTTAAAATTGTGAAGTTCCTACGATCAAAATGAGAATCTTACAAAACTGTCAACATCTTTTTTTCAGAAATATAGAAGCATACTTTTGTCTTTCAAAGCCAAATTTTCAGACAAATTATACGAAGAACGCAAGAATGAAGGTAGAAAATGAGCGTTATTGAAAAACGGCAATTTGGGAAAATTTTGCAGAAGGGGCATTAGATAGTGACAACTTGAAAGCCTAATAAGCGTATGCCGAAGATAGTAAACAAAAATGTGCGTCTAAAAAATTCCCCGGGTTAAAAGGCGCAAACGCGTCCAAGTATCATACTGGATTTTGACATCGAAGGACTCTCTGCCACTTATTTGCTTAGGTTTCAATTGTAGAGCCGTTTAGTAAAAGTGAAACGGTTTAATAACCATGTTGAAACATTTTTCGACCTCGATATTGAAAAAATTCCAAGCACTTTATAAGTGGTATGCGTTAGCAATAGTGACCGGGGGCTATATACTAGGGGAACTGGCACATTACTTAATAGGTGTAACATCAAAAAGGGTAGCTAGTGATTTAAAGTATGGCGACATCTCTTGCCAGTTGCGTACAGATTTCAATTTAGGACTAACAGATTCTACACCACTAATTCCATGCAGACAGGCGAACAACAGTGAGCAGTAAGTACAGATTAAATTTAGACATTTAAGTATACTATAGACAAATAGTGCTTATTAAAGCTCACTGATAAATAGCGAACAACAAAAACAGCAAACTATAATTGGGTTTAACATGTGTTCCAAAGTAGAATTATAAAAGTTCTTTTATGTCGAAGTGATGTTTTAAAAATGTTAATACGTATGTGCTCCTAATCA
>AGDA01061873.1:0-15283 GCA_000281935.1 Mengenilla moldrzyki | reverse complement strand
ACTTTTAACTCACTGACATTTTTTTGCTTTATTAAAATGCTTAACACTCTTAAGACAAATAATTAGTTTGGTTGCTTGAATCAGATGCTACACTGAGAAAAATGGTGAATAATAACAATAAAAAAATTATTAAGACTTATTAGAAAGTTTAATAAAATAAGAGCCAATTAAAAAAGAATTAATATTGGCAATTAGAAAACTTAATATAATAATTTAATTTCAGGAATTAGAAAAAACTATTTACCGTATCAATAATTTTTTAGAAAATACATATATATTTATTTCTCTTAAAAGTAAAACGTTGCTCCTATTTTAAATTAATTTATAGCTATTATTAAATAGCTTTAATTTCGTAAAAAATTTGATTTTTACTGCCGAATAAAAAATTTTTTAGCTCAAAAAGGTTTTTTTTTTGTTAAATATGATGTTATTAAATAGTAAAAATATTGTTTATTTTCGAGAAATGTCGACCATTTTTGAGGAATCAGTTTTTTTGTTTAGCCTATAGACTAAGCACAATTTCTAAATTCTCTCTTTCGCAAATCCGCATTTTTACCGTTTTGAAAATTTTTTAAGCTAGTGTGAAAACGTTAAAGGCCAAAGTATTAATTTCATAGAAAAAAAAACTGGTGATGTTTAAAAGAAAAATACTATATCCGCCATTTTTTAAATAAAATAAAAAAATACTCGACCTGCACACCACTAAAAGCAAACTCAACATTGAGATTTTATTTAAAACGCAATTAAAAATAAAATAAAATCTGACGTGAAAAATGTCATAATTCAATAAATTATTTGACTGAAATTTTAAGGCGATTAACTTTGTTTTGAGCAGAATAAAGTCCGCTGTAAAGTTGATTCGAAAGGAAATTTCGCTAGTGTGAGAATGATAAGCATTCAGCGCCCTTAACTTCGTGTGAAGTAAAGTAAATTAACTGATGACATTATATATAAATATTTATTTAATTTTTTATTCAAATAAAAATATAAAGTCCGGTATACCTTTAGAAAGTTTGAATTCAAAATTTAAAAATAAGCTTAACAGAATAAATAACAGCTTATTTTAATCACTGCATATTATTTTTATTTACTTTAATTCAATTTTGCACACGCGCACATTGAATTAGTAGCCCCTAGATATTTTTACAAAAAAATACGAAGCGTTATCAGTTCATATCTTATACGTCCATAAAGATAATTTTTCGCTCTGTACATAGTGTTTCAGTCTGTGAAGAAGCAGAAATCTGGAAGCAGTTTTTAAAGCTTTAGTTTCTGATTTAAGCGTCCAAATTACTTTTTTATGTCTTAAGAATAATCAAACATTCAAATTGAGCAATAAAATGATAATAAGTTAAAAATAAAGAACAAACAACAAATGTTATAAAAATATAATTATGTAACATGTTGCAAAGCATTATTAAAAAATATTAAAGATTTTTTTTAAAAAAAAACGCATGTTTTTAACATCAAAATAACATATATAATATGTTAGAACAATGTTTTAATAAAGTTATAACAATGTTCTGAAATATTAACATATTTGAAAAATGTTTTGGTTCGCAGAGTTATTACTATAATTTAAATTATTAGTTCTCGCATCACTTTTTTTTAAATTCAAACTTAAGACCAATGATTTTTTTTCATTAATTTTTAATTACTACATTTTTGACAAAAAAACATTTGGAGTGTAATTTGTAATTTTAAGAAAAAATATTTTTCTGAAAACAATATTCTTAATTAAAATAAGAGTCATATAGTCAAAACTTGGTCAACGAGAGACGGTTTCGTTTATTCCGGATAAATAGAATATTAAAATTTCAAAAGAAACAAAGTTTTCAAACACAGTTTTGACATATTGACATGTAGAAGAAATAATCCAAGTGCTTAAAATTGATTATTTTGTGGTTACGGGATTAAATGAATATCCTCAAAACTAATTATTTTTACAGAGATATCGCAGTGAATTTATAGCTCAGAGATCTCACAAAATGAGTTCTCATCGTGTATCAATGCGATAAATAGCTTAATCTGTTTTCAAGATCACCCTAATATTACTTTGACGAGAAAAGAATATTTAACAGTGATTTAAATTGGGTAGTTTTTGTGTGATGCTAATAGGTTGATCAGGTTAAAAGCAAATATTTTTGAAAAAATGTTTTCAATAGAAAAAATTGACGACTTTTCATGAAATTTAGCGCACTACATTTATGAAATTTCGAGTTCAATTACACATTGTCATTGTTCCGCTAAACGAGGGATTACTGTGATTTCTGCTTCTGAGTTTAGTTTGCGAAACGCAGCATCCGGGTCCCGCTTGAACTCATCCCAGTTACTGAAACGACGTCCACGAAGTTCCTTCTTCGGCTGTGCGAAGCGCCCATAGTCCAAGGGACTGGTGTTCATAGAGTAAGGTGGCTGTTTCCATAAGTTTATTTTTAACTAAATAGTTTTTTATTGCTCTGGCGGTATGAATACGAGTATTATTATGATGAAGTTTTAAGTAATGTGAAACAATTCGGGTGGTTTTCATCGAGAAATAAGTTATAGACCTCGCCAATGTCCTCATTTCTTCGTCACATATTTTTTAGAAGGCGGTTCCATTGAAATGAAGGGCCGTAATTAGCATTCTTTTTTGCTTGTAAATGTTTGGCATGGTATTTCTTCAGGTTCTCGTCAAGGTAAAGACACTGCTTGGCTTGGTTGCGATCAGGCTCCATACAGAAGTTTAGTAAACCATCATATTATTTTTTCAGGCTAAGACACGATGCTAACGCTGATTTTTTACCAAAAAATGTGGCACCTACTTGCCAAAAATGTTTTCCATTCAAAAATCATTGCTCACAATCGATGAAATAGTTCTATAGGAATTCCCTGTATGTTCCACAAGTTATCTAAGGGACCAATATATTGACTCGTCGAAACAGACTTGGATTGCGGCTAGTCATTCGGTTCGAATCGAATAGTATACATGTGGTGATATTAAACACCATATAACACATATCACGAAACGTGTCATAACGTAATATATTGTGTCTTTTTCGTGCGATATAAAATGTGTTTTAGCACACAGGGTCACTGTGATATTATTTTACAAAATCGTTTTAATATTTCATTTGCAGGGCATAAGAAATAGAACAATCTCTGGCAGCAAAAATGTTCGTATTTTTATAAATAAATTTGTGCGATATGAAAAAAAGATATCGTTTGGATAATAAGTTTTTTTTTATTGATTGAAGGGAAAAACGTTAGCGATCTGATTTTTTAAAATAAGTAATCGATTATATAGTGTGTAGAGCTGAATTTTTTTTAATAACTGAACAAAAAAATTAAAAAATAAATAGAAATCATAAGGTTTATGGTCTCAATTTCGGCTTTAAAAATCACTAAATATAGTCCAACAATCGAGCAGATTTGGACTATTTTATGGAAAATCTACTTTTTTATTACACATAAGAATCCAATTGAGAAGTAAATATTCTTTATTGTCTAAAGTAAAATAAAATAAAATTTTAATGTGACAATTTTTTTAATAGTCATTTAAAAATACCATAAAATGTCAAAAAAACTTTTTGAAATTTTTTAATAAACTTAAATTTTAGATTTATGCAATTAAAATACAGTAACTTAATTTATTAATAACATAATTTAATTAATTATAATTAGAGCCAGGAAGTTAATCTTAAATGAAATTCACACCTTTGTTGACTCAAACATGTTTATTTTTCATTTTACTGAAACTCAACTCAAACGAAACCAAAATCAGTTATTTTATTAATTAGTTTATACTTTTCAAATTGGAACAAAAAAATTTATAGATTCAATTAATCTTAATTTGATTTGTAATCAATTTTTTTTTTTATTAGCTAAATAGTCTGTGAGCTGAGTCAAAAAACATGCATTTAAATAATGCAAGGTTAATTTTTACAAAAATTGAATATGTTTGAAAAACAACACAGATTATTCAAATCACCAAAACGTTCCCTTATCTTTTCTTTAAAGCTTGATGACGTCAGAAAAACGTCTTTTGGTTTGCTGGGTATAAACGACCAAAGTTGTCGTTTGAAATAATTTTATTCCTAATATGTTTCCTTCATCTCTAGTAAACGTCACAAAATTGAAAAAATAGTTAATGAGAAAAATTTTATACTATTCATTTGGTTCTTAGTTTCGCCGTCGAGGGTAAAAATTATTAATAAAAAATAATTATTTTTTTGCAAAATTGTGGAAGGTTTTGTCAAAAGATACCGCTACTTTTCTTTCATTTTTTACCAATTTAAAAATAAAGGGGGAGTTAGGAAAAATTACTTTCTAAGCTGATCTAGGTAATCTATGTTAACAAGGAAAAAGTTCTTAAATATTCAAATTTAACTATAAAAAAAGTCAAAATTTAAAGCCATTTACGTGGTAAAAGAAAAGCTGCTTTTTAAAAAGGATGAGTTCTACTCGAAAATCATGTCTCAGTTGAATTTCTTCCAGAACTTTAAGACTCTTCTTTTGCGAAATAAAAGTCAGATAACCATGAGGCTAACCCACTACTAAAGGATAAAAAGACGTGTCTAAATAAACTTTTTGAACACTAATGTGCATAGTGAGGTGCAAGGACAATGCAAAAATCGAATGGAATTAAAAAGCTAAAAGCTTGATAATCAAAAATTTCGTCATAAGTCAAAGGCTGTCAGACGTGACTGATAATGCACAGATTGTAATTCTGTATAGATGAAAATACGCAATTTTGACCTTTTGTATAGTCATAGCCTGGATTTTGTCAAGTTGTGTTTCAAAACGTCAAAATTTGTTAATGTGCCAAACTATTGAATAAAGGTGCACAAAGTGAAGGGGTAAAATTGTAGCTTTTTCAAGAAATTGTTTTAGCATTTCCTTTCCAACCATAAGTTGGGGTTTTAAAAGTTATGTATGATAAAAAAAATTTTCACTGCTAAATTCGGTGTGAGTAGGAAATAAGGACACACCATTGGTCTAGTTTTAGCGTTCTGTCTATTTGATTCCTATTTTAATTTTTTGGATTGTTTAATTTTTGAATGAATTATCCTTGCATTGCGAAATACTTATTTTTTAAATCAGCTTCGGGACTCAAACTGAGCCAAAAAAACAATCATTATTTCGAATAATTAACTCTATAACTAATAGTTCATGACGTATATAAATTTTTAATTCGATTTTAAAATTTTAGATTTTTTCATAAAAGAATTAGATCAACATCAATTACATAAGGTTATTACACTTAGAAAAATTATAGGTAAGCCAAAAAAGTTTAATGAAATTTTAAAATGTGAAATCAGTTAGTACAGTTCGTAATGAACTTAAAAGTTACGGCTTTCTGCTTTTATTTGGCGCGAAAAAATCAATATAAGCCGTTTCTAGCAATTTTTTTAAAGTAAATTTCAAAGCATTTAGATAAGCATACGTTTCGCTTTTCAAGAAAATTATACGATTTGCTTAAAATCAATCTGATTTTCTCGAAGAAAATTCTGAGGAAATAAAAATTGAATTTTTCCATTTCACTATGCTCAATCATACATTAAACAAAAAAGATATGAAATTTAATTGGGAGCATTCTAAAACAAAAAAGAAATCAATTATATTCAAAGTTCTATCGTATATCAACGTGTATAAAAAAAGTTATAAGTTAATTGATTTCGTGACTTGAAATGTTTCGCGTAAAACGAAACAAGATGTAACTAAATAAACGCGATGTGAAAAGAGCGAAATTGCAAGTGTCCATGGCAACGCTTACCTCAATGAATCGCCATAAGTGCAAAGCACCCTGATAATCATTTCCGATAAAACGATTCGCATCCGGACCAAATTTGCAGCCATAATAGCCTAAAGTATTGCCACCGACTTGGCCAAAACTAGCCTTTTCTACCCAAAGTCCACTACCGGACCTATCCCATTCCCACAAAATAATCGATTTATCTATAGAGCACGATAAGAATTCCAACGACTGCTTTTCGATTCCTTCTATAAAAAATTCATGTACTTTATATTCATCTTTGAAAGTGTGTACGGACATAATAAAGCAAATATGTTTAATTCAATATGAAACCTATACAACAATAAACTGAAAACCAATTGAAATATTATATGAAATGTTTTCCACAAAATTTCGTATTCCTTCATCTTTTGAAAAGTTTTATAGCTGCAAGCAAGTTTTACATGAAACAAAACTAACATTAACAACGATTTCCTATTATTCTCAAAGTAATTTTAATCACAAATTCATATCAAATTACATAGATGTGAATACAATACCGCACATGTAATTAAGCGTGCAAGATTTTAATAATCTATTATTTTTCTAATCGGCGAAACATTTTTAGATTGTTGTGTCGATTAAGCAATTAATTTTAACACCAGTAAAAGTTACTTAAGAACTGATTTATAAATCTCATTTGTGATAATAAAAATGAATTGTGTTGAGTAAGGGGTGAATTACAATAGCATAAGCTGCTGGAATTCTATGAATTATAGACCTTAGCGAATACAGGAGTGCACTAAACTAGTGCTAGAAAATTTTGTCTTATACAACCGCATGTATCTATGTCCATGACATATTGATTTTTACTCCAGGCATTGCGAACGATAGACAAAAATTGATCTCACCACCAACTTATAAGCCACTTCTGCCTCATAACGCACAGATTAAAATTTCTTCACATTTTTAAAGCTCATTTAAAGCTCATACACTGAGAATACCGTCCTTTAATAACTAAAGAAAAATTTTTTAAAATACGACCGTAAAGAAATAATTCTTTTAATGTAACAAAATTATGATAATGTCTTAATTATATAAAGATTCTGTATTTGAAATATACGTTTGTTTTCTTTAAATTTTAAAATTTTACTCTTTAAATACCAAAGAAATGAGTATGATTTTGTTATACAAAAAAAAACTTATTTACCATCATATTTTAAAAACTGATTTTCCCAGTGTATATAATACTCGTTGAATAATACAAAATTTAGATTTTTGTACGATAGGTTTACGAGTAAAATAAAATAAAAAATGTATCCAAATTTAAAATTTTGAATTATTAAACAGTTATTTGTTTGTTTACAAGAATTTAGAAATCATAATAACATACATTATACATAATATTTTATAATTAGCACAACCATCAGTATAAATTCTTTAGTTTTACTTATAAAATAAAGGCTTTTTAGAGAAAAAATTCTATATTTCCAATATTTTTTAAACTTTACTTAGTATAAAAATAATACCAGTAATGAAATTTAAAGCAAGTAATAAACAGGAAATTTCTTATATTTATATAAAAAACGTTTAAATATTTTCTTCTTATCAATTACTGCGTATGAAATTTTGTGATTATAATGTGTATAATGAGCAAACTCAAACACAATAGGTGTAATTACCCACACATTCTATTATTCAAGTATTTTATTTATTTATACAATTATTCATTTATTTTATCTATTTTGTAATACGTATAATTATCTATTCATTTATCTATTAATGTAATACGTGTAATCGCTATTTTATTGATTATGTAACTCTGGTGGTAATTTACCACTCATTCATTTATGCATGTATGATGATCATCATTATTCTTTTATGTAAATATTTTTATTGAGATCTGCGAGTCGATTAAGGGATTTTACTGCTATATAAGTAGTGAGGTTCTGGAGCGAAAATTAGTTTTTTATTAACTGTAGAAAACTCTAAATATACTCAATAAGTTCTATATTAATAAAAACTTTGGACTAAACGCGCTGGTTACTCTGGTTCCTCATCAATTAACACTGGTTACCGCTCGACAATCAACGTAAGTCCGGACCCTCAGTTGGGGATCATTACATGCGATTATCAGAAAACAATTTGCTTTCATGGGATAATAAAAGTAAAAAATATCCAACAATTTTGGTTTTGCAAACCATTTGATATATTTTTCTGAATAGCGCCCTCACACCCCATTGCTACGCTATGTTTTTATGCAGCAAAAATGAAAGTTGTCTTTCTTCTAGGGGTGGAGGTTATTACTTAAAATATGCTTTTATTTCATTTTCTATTTATAGAAAAAAAAATTGATGAAAAAAATTCATATAGGTATAAAGCTTAGATTCAAATGATTTAGTTTTAAGGTAATTGAATTAGTTCAACAGCCTAGTCACATCCTCAGAAATTTACTGAGACACATTTTTATGTTGATATTAAAAATTTAGGTGATCATTATTTCTCAGTTCATTAATTACATTCTACTTATTTATATTCATATGTACGTTGACGTTTCACGCAACATTAAAACGTTAACGAGTATTTGAAACGATAAAAATGCGTGTCAATATTATCAAAATTTTCATTTCAACGGAAACGACTAGGCAGCTTTCCTTAATAAGTACGTAAATTTTGCTTTATTTTCGAGGCATAAAATTTATATAACCAAAAACATAAATGTAACCTTTTTGATAAATTTTCGGACTCCAACATGCTTCATAAACAGAATTTTCGTTAGCAGAAATCACAGTTTCTAAGTCAATTGTTAGAAGATAATTGTCAAATTCGCATGAATGAAACGATAATTCAGTTGAATCTTTCAAACTTTCCTTCAATGGACAGTGCTTTTTTTCGCTAAATTTCAAACGATAAATTCGAATACAGCAATCTTGACTAGATGTTAATAAAAATATATCATTTTCTAATTTTTTTTTATTTTAAAAAAAATACAATTTAATTTTTACAATTCTATACAATTAAATTTGTGCACAAATTTCTTTTCATGTAGCGAAAAAAGAAAATCTCAAAATCTCTAGAATACAATAAACTTATAATCCTTTTTTATACCATCAAAAAAAAGGAAGTTCATTCCCTTTTTTGATTTACTTGAACATGAAATTTTTTATAATTTTTTTTATATATATAAAGAAGCTAATTTTTCGGAGCAATTTTCAAAAAGATTTAATGAACCATATACAAAAGAAATATCGATTTTTACCAATTTTTTTGTTTTTTTATCAATTTAATTCGAGACTTAACATTTGCTGATAATAAAAACGAGCAAAGAAATTCATTCGCATCAAATGTGAAAAAATCCGCTTGAATTTTAACGAAGTGTTTTTTTGATTTAAGAAAAAAATATAAAAATACATTTTTCATTACCTTTTTGACCAGTTTTATTACATCAATGTAAATTATGTAACATATATAATAACGTTAGTCTGATATTATAGAAATATGACAAAATGACATTCTTAGCTACTAATACAGTAACAGTATAAAAATAAATCATATATATGTTTAAAAAGTTACGTCATTTTAAAAAAAGAGACTTTATTAGGGTATAGCGAGTAAGTTTTGAGTAAACTGCGTGAACTCCTAAAGTGGAGTTTTAACTCTTAGTTATTTTGATCAGATTTCAGAAGAATTCTTATGATTGTAAAATTATAAGTATAAAAATAATGTGAATGCAATGGTTGCTTGTTTATTTTCTTGACTATATATTGATAACACTGCTAAGCAAAAAAAAACTTTAAAATTATGAAAATATGAGCATTTTGTGAAAACCCACGACTAATTTGTGATAAAAAAAATTTAAAAAATTTCATTCTCAAGTGTACAATTTTAAGAAATGAGGCAAATTGTTTTTTGTCCTCAAAAATTTTTATCTCCTGAACAAATAA
This sequence comes from Mengenilla moldrzyki, assembly GCA_000281935.1. NCBI lineage: Eukaryota > Metazoa > Arthropoda > Insecta > Strepsiptera > Mengenillidae > Mengenilla > Mengenilla moldrzyki. The sequence continues at coordinate 5,626 of AGDA01061873.1, read as the reverse complement.
ATTAATTTCACCAAAACAAAAATTAAAAAATTGAAAATCTTATTTTCATTAATGCTGAAAATTTTAGGAAAATAAAGTTAAGCGAAAGCCGAGTTATTGCAAAAAATAGGTAAAAATATTAGCCATAATGACATTTTTTTAATTTTTAAAACGCATTAATTTTATTTATCTGAAATAAAATTACTCATAAAAATTTCTTATTTCAACATGAAAAAATTGAATTTTTTTTAAAAAAATATTTATTAATATAAGCAATTTTAGTAATATTTTTTTTTTTAAATGGTATGTAACAAAACTTGTAAATGCAATACCGGTGTAACAACATCTTAAAAGTCATTACACTGAAAAAAAATTACTGAAACAGGAAAAAGTATTGACAGATTTTTCGATAAATTAAAATTTTACTACAAACAAGTAGAAAATAAAATACACTTTACTTAGAACAATACACTGTTAAGGAAAGCTACACTAATGGTAATTAAAAAACGTTTACTTGTTTTAAATTTCAATAGAATTTTTTTCAGTGTAGAATTGAAGCGAACTCAAACTAATCCCTTAATTCGTTCTTTTCAGATTTTATTATTTGAAAACATTTGTAAGCAATAATGCAATATTTCCAGTATATTTTATGTTTATGTCTTTTAAAATGTCGTTACATCAAGGTCCACACGTATATGTTTTTTATTAATTTTTTTCTAAAAAAAATATTGTAAAAATTGTGTATAGTAATAAAAATTTTTCGTGCAATTATAAACACTAAAATGATTTAAACATAAATAAGTCATTTATCGTCATCACTCTTATTTCGAGCAAAAAATTGTGTGTTTAAAACTTCAAAAACATAAACCTGTACAGCATTCACATGCCTTTTTGAAAACAGACATGCTTTTCATAAGAAAAGACGTCTATTTTTTCATTAAAGATATCTATCTATTCATATATAAGTAGTGTTTTCACAAAAAATAGACTATATATAGAGCATTATTAGATAACCGTCTATAATTTAAGTAAGAAATTAAAACACTTTAAACACTAACTTTTACTTTAATAACTTACAAGAAAACTTCCCCAGGTGTCAGTCACCGATTTTTTTCAAAGTACTGTGAATCATTTAGACATGTCCTTGAAAGAAGAAAAGTGCATTCTGTTCCTGCCCTAATTTCATTGGGGGATGAGTTATAAGAGTTAAAATAAGATAGTAGCAAAGCATAAAAACTCTTATATCTCGAATAATATTCTTCTTTTGGAAAAATGACCTTTATAAAAGTTATGCAGCTTTGAAAGATTTATAAAAAACCTAAATGACTTTTTGTAATTTGAGCAGTTTTTTAGCGCGAAATTTTAAAAAAACTGTTTTTTTTTAGTTTTTTTAAGTTTTTACAAAGCTGTTGACTAACATATAGACAAATATGTGTTCATTATATCATATGCATAGCCCTTTTTATTAAACAATTAATTGATTTTACCTATCTTGTTAGGGGGCGCTAAAATCAAGAAAAAACTTTTCCATTTTTTTGATTTCATTCATACTAGAGCAAGTGTTTTTAACTTTTAACACTAAAATAATGTTTTTTCTGTATAATTTACATGATAACAAAATTCTTTTAATATATTTTTTTAATTTTTGCTTTATTTTTTTTTGTAATACTTTTTATCATAAGCAATTTAAAAATCACTTAGTGATATTGATTTATTCGTAATGGTAGAGTGAAATGTTTTTTAACATTGATTTAATGAATAAAATTAAATAAAATGTTCTATATTTTGTTAATGTAAATTTCATTAGTCTCACGAAGATTTAAGTTTCAATGAAATTAAATTTTTATAATATATAATAAACAGACGAAAGTCGAAGTAATAGTAATTTTCTAAAAAATAATGTTGAAAACAAAATGTTTTAACCATTCACATCTAATAAATGCATATTAACCCCATATATCAGAAATTAAATTGGAATTAAGATTAAATGCATAACTTTCAGGTGCGATAAAATTTTGTGACTTTTCATGTAAATAATCACTTTTACTATTGTTGTATTTACTGTCGTATTTGATCTTGCTATTAAATTGCTACTGTTGCACGTCTGGACCATTATTTTACACGATATTGTTATATCCGATACAATTATTTTAATCAATTACTACTTTATTCACATATAATTTCTACAATAAATAAAAGAATTAAAAGTTAAAGAGAAAAACTCGCGATGACTAGGAAGACTGTCCATCCGCTCTTTGCTTATGCTTTATTTTATTCTCATAGAAACAAAGGCGATGATTTCACCTTCCGGACGTGTGTGTGTGTTGTGTGGGCACCGGATTTTACTTGAATTTTTTTAATTTTGAATTTTTCATTTTAACAATACTTTGTATTGTTTTTATCAATACAACAATATAAAAACTTTTATTTTACAAAGGCTCGAAACAACTGAAACTTTATACAGTTAAAATTAAATTAAAAACGATCGATAAAAGGAAAACTAATGAACATAACTATTTATCAAGGGGAAAAGTTCATCCTTGATAACAGCGCGTTCTCCGCGTACACAACACTATGCATACGCTAACACATCCTTAAGCCCTATTAATGAAACAGCTTAATCATACATACACTTACAGATAAGTTTACATAATTTTAGTATGCGTATTGACAGTATTTGCCGCAAGAAAATTTCCTACTTATATTTATAAAATTTTAGAAAATTTTAGTAAATTTCAGTAAATTTCAGTATAGAATTTATAAATTTTAGTAAAATTTTTAGCCTTTTAACAAAAGGTTTAAAACAAGAACATTTTTGGATGTGGCCATAGTGTATATTGTAATGATTTTCATTTGTGAAAATTGATAACACAATAGCCCCAAAATTAAAAAGGTTGATCATCATTTTTAAATAAAATTTAAAAAAAATCACGTTTCAAACATTATTTTTTTGAAAATTACTATGATTTTGACTTTCGTCTCTTTATAATATATTATAAAAATTCAGTTTTCATTAAAACAAAAATATTCATGAAACAAATGAAATTTATAGTAACAAAGTATAAAAAAGTTTGGAAGTTTCATTTAATTTTTTTTGTTACAGCGTTTTTAAAAAGTAATTTATTCTAGCATTACGAATAGATCAATATCACCAAGCGATAATCACGAATGTATAGAACATATTGAAAAAATGTAAAACAGTTTTTTCTTGAGTTTAGCGCCCTCTAACGAAATAAGTAAAATTAATTAATTGTTTAATTAAAAGGGCTACGTGTTTCATCTAAAGAACATTTATTCATCTATATGTGAGTCAACAGTTTTGTAAAAACTTAAAAAAACTGAAAAACAGTTTTTTTAAAATTTCGCGCTAAAAAACTGCTCAAATTACAAAAAGTTATTTAGATTTTTTGTAGGTCTCTCAAAGCTGCATAGCTTTTATAAAGGTCATTTTTCCAAAAGAAGAATATTATTCGAGATATAAGAATTTTTATGTTTTGCTACTACCACATTTTAACGCTTATAACTCACCCCAAGAGAATTAGGGCACGAACAGTATGCACTTTTCTTCTTCCAATGGCATGTCTAAGTGAATGAGAGTACTTTGATAAAAATCGACGACTGACACCTGGGGAAGTTTCCTTCTTAGATTTGAGCAAACAAAATCAATTTACTTTGTATTTTTTAAAAAGTTTGGATAAATTTGTTATACAAATTGTTGTTTTATATTTCAAGAACGACTTTAATTTTTTACTTGTTAATTGGAATACTTTATGCAAGAAAACGCTTACATGTACGAATATGACGATTCGTCTATAGTCAGCACTCCAAATAACGAATTTTTTACCTTAGTGTAACAATTTGATAAAATTTGTGTCTATGCTTCAATAGACCCAAAAATAATTATGTGTGGAACTAAAGAACTAAAGAAGCACATGTGGCTGGCGATCTGCAAGTTGCCGACTCCTGGTTTAAAAGGCGAACATTTTTTAATTTAGAACATACATTTTATCTATTTCCAAAAACACTAGAAACATTAGAAGGTGAATAAGCTTTGTACTTTTGCCATATGTTGGTTCGGAGCTTCCACAAAATGCTACTTGTATCCCTGTTTTTTCTGGCTGCTTAGAAATGTATTCAAAAAAATCTTTTCGTGCGATCATAGCATGATTTATATGAAAAACGATTTGAATATACGAAATTTATGTTATATGATAAAAAATATCCTTTTTTAGCACAAATTACATGATGATTATATAATTAAAATTATAAATATAACATGGTCAAGCGGGTTATGAATTTCGCTTTTGTGCAATTTACTGAATCGAAATGAAATTATCTTGAAAACTTTTCATAAAATATCTTCTTAGTGAAGAAGAATGTTTCGTGCTCCCAGTTTGCTAAAGTGACTACGTTTTTCTTCCTGGGCAAAAAAATTAATTTTCACAAAGTTGTGATAAAATAGATTTTTTTCGTATTTTTATAGTCTATCGGGAAATGTGCTTTGTGCATTGACTTTGAAGATTTCATCTGTTTGTTCGAATTCTGTAGCAGGCAATATCAAGTTTTTGGTTCACTTGATGGAATTCGTGCACATTTCTTCCCCACAATTTTGTCAATATTACCGAATTCTCGAAACGAAAAACTACGAATCCAGTCATTCGACTTCGATAAAAAGCACGTGATTTCGTCGAACTGACGTCTAGTATTCCCGTTCCATTTGTATAATTCGATTTTCAAATTAGTTAGAGCAATGGAAAAAATTCGCTGCTGTAAATTATTGTAATGAAAACAATATGTGCTTAATGAAGTACATAACTCTTGTTCTAAATTTATTGTTTGAATATTCATTAATTCGAAATCTGAAAAAGTCGCATAAAGTTAGTAATTTACAACTGAATTTTTCCAATTAAAAATAAGTGGCGAATTATCACTAAAAACCGTTTCCCTATGTATAAATTTCATACGTATGTGACTGCAAAAACCAGAAATTCGGTGAATTTTACGATTTACTAGTAAAAGAGTCATTTATTTTAAAACTTGCAGAGCACAAATTCAATGTTTTTGACTAAAATTTTACTAAAATCTTCAGATATTTATATTTGAAACTTTATATAGCTTTTTACCAAACTTTTAATATGAAACTTCTGTTCATCGTATTTTCTAAATATTAATGAAATTAATGAAATTCATTTTTCTATCTGTTTATAAAAAATAAAATATTTATTTTCCGATAAATCCTTATACATTTCTTTAGAATATTTCATATTCTGTTGCAGTTGTTAATGAGCGAAGAGACTAATGTCCCAATTCATCAAAAAACTTCTTGATTTTATCAGTTCTTTGCATGTAAAGAGTCTGATCACTTTTTTCACCATCACTAGCACTTTGGTCTTAAAATGTGCCAGCGATAATTTGATTTCGCCAATTGTTAACGATGTGAAGAAACTTTTCGTCAAGTTTGAATGAATCAGGCGGGCACTATGATTTGGATATGTAAATATTTTTACGAAAACTCGTTGGTTTTGATTATTAAAAGAATTGTAATAAGCAGAATTTCGTCGCAGCTGAACATAATATTTTATAATAATAATAATAAAAAATTCTAACGTAGACTAATATTTTAGTATTATTTCAAAAAAATATTGTA
>AGDA01061839.1:0-10358 GCA_000281935.1 Mengenilla moldrzyki | reverse complement strand
GAACATAATTAAGTAAAAAGTAATTAAAAATTCTAACTTGGTTCTAAACATTGAGCTTTTATAAAACTTATAGCCAGTAACAGTAACTTAAGGTAGAAGTCTTGTTTTCGATGATTTCTGTATCTTTGCTCCTGTAACTTTTAAAATAAACAATTTTGTGGTCTCCAATGGAGTCATGTCTTTAGATATCTAAAAGGTACAAATATAAGCTATTTTGTGGACCTATCTTAAAGATGCTAATCAGGTTTGGAGCTAACAGTACTATGTACCTTTAGCTTTGGATGTTTTTAAAGTGTTTTAGTTGTATTCAAATTTTAAACTGTAAAATCTACTATTCGGCCAACAAAATCGTTCTCCTCATTATAGTTAACCTCGTTTTCTTCAAGTTTAAATTCCACTCTATGCTAAATTTGTAATACATTTTTTTATACTGTTATAGTTATAATTGGCTGACTATCTAAATTTACTTTTAACAAAGCGTTAAATTGGAATTCGAAATTTAACTTTTTGATATTATTAACATTTATGTATCAGTTATTAAATAGTTAATTAATTATAATTTTTTTACACTTTGTTACATTTTTGCGTTTGCTGTTTATATTATCAGCCTATCCTTGTCCCAAATGGAACGATAATTTTCAAAATAATTCTTAAATTTTGTATTTTTAATCAATTCAATGCCGAACGTTAAAATAAACATTTTAAAAACTATAAAAATTCTTTTTGTTAAAAATGGGCGATCGAACCGAAGCTGGTACGAGCAAGATGAAGTCCGAATGCAAGAGCCCAAAAAGTAATACAAAATAACAAATATAAATTTATTAACTTTATGTTAAGTTTTGGTTGAACAGATATAGTTATATTCTAAACGTATGTGTTGAAAATATGTTTTGATTACCGTATAGAAATATTATAGAGTGATAATAAATAAGATTTTTCTATATAAAAGGCCTTGACGTTTAATAAAGCACTAACTTACTTTAGCTGTATTAAAACAAATGTACACAGCTTTTTCCAGTTTAAGAAGCATATTAAGTTCCAAATATACTGAGAGGAAAGTTTACTAAAAATGATAATAAACTAGTAAGCTTAACTTAATTAAACAACATCCAAAATTAATTTAAACATTATTTGGATTATTTTCCAAAAATAATTTACAAAATTTAGTAATCATAAAGCTTTTTTTAGTAAAATTTTATATTATTTCTTTAGTGTTGTTTTATTTATTTTTAGTAAATTCTATACTTAATTTTCTTATTAAATTTTATGAACTTGGAAGTTCTAATTATTTTCTGTAGCTTTAAAATAAATAAATAAATAATAAGCCATGCTTTCTAGGCGGAGTTAGCGCCCTAGCACTGCAGCCGTATAGCTTATTGTACTTCTAGCAAGCCAGTAGTTCAAAGGAGCAATTACATGTATATAAAAAATCTAAGCAAAAGCCTTTATGCTTCTTGGTAACAGCTCATCTGAAATCTTCCTGTCTCAGGATGGACATTTCCAAGGTTAAAAACAGCTGTCCAGAAAGTCTCTGAGCATTGCCTTCAAAACTCTACTCCCAGCAACTTGGTTGTAGGTGTCCTTAGTACTGGGTCTCCCAGTTACAAGTCGTGGGAATAGTAATTGGAAAGCTGCTGCTTTTCTTCAGACAAGAGAATACTTTTAATAGATTCTCTTATTGTAAGACGTGATCACAAGAAAGAAGAGGCCTGAATTCTGAAACTTGAAGTTTCTTCTTCCCCTAACCATCTTCATCCTCATCAACTTGTTTTACCGCAGCTTTCAGGGTCTAATTTTTCCCCCTTCGAGCGTTGGTTTCCTTTTCTTTCACGACTTTTTTCCTTTCCAGGAAAGACCCCTAGGAAGCTTCTTTTTACACGCAGGTCTCATTAGTCAATTTCCTTACATTTTATTTAGATTCATGTGAATCTAATAGTCACCGGGTAAGCGTAAGATCGGCATCATCAGTGACCCGGTGATGACGATGTAAGGCTCTTACTCTGGGGGGTCGCCTAGTACCCTAGAGGCTCCGTTCTCATCACTCTCTCCAGATAGAAAACAGCCAATCGGCACGGGCCGCTTTACACCTTAGGCTGGGAATGAGGAAGAGGGTTGGTCCCCGGTCTTTTATTTGCTTATTCGAGGTTATCCCAATGGGGCGTTCGGCTTTCCACCACCTGTCGACGCGCTCCGTAGGTCCCACAGCTTGTACTAAAAATTTGAATAAATCATAACGAATAATAATGGAAAAACACAATATGAAGTCGGAAAATCTGCTCTGTCTGTACTTGAAAAGTCCCAACGCGCCAAAAGACTCATTTAAGACTCAGGTATAACTCATATTGACATCCAACTCAGGTGAGATTTTTTGCACTCACATAGAGCTCGATGTCTTTACAATCCGAGTTATTTAAAGATATTCAAAATAAACTCAATATTATATAAAAAATTAATTTAATAATAGTATTCATATTTTTTTATTTTCATATTTACCTAAATTTGATGTTAAAAAAAGTTAATTTTATTAAAGTCTTATAGATATAATCTCGACTTTTTACTCAGATCGTGGCACGTTAGTGGATATAAACCATATTTTTGAGCTGATATCTGTGCAACCCATTCACAGATTGGGCATATTTGGAAAATGAAAATTATCACTAGCGCTTATTCACAAAGAAAAACTAAGCGTCTTAGTTGTTACAAAGTAGCAATTAAAACAGTTATTCATAATAATTGTTATATAAATGTTTATTTAACACTAGCGTCAACTTTTAAATAGCTGTGATAAAACGGTTCTACAACTAACATATAAATGTTAATTTTAACAAAATGTTAAATTTAACAATATATATTATATTATATATTATAGAACAACTGTATAACACTTACATTACACTGTCGGCCGGGTAGCCATGTTCAAAAACCTCTCAATAGGAAGACTATTATATCACAGCTACTGGATGGTAGCACAGAAAAAGTATTATTAAGACCGCAGTTGTGGATGACGACGTTGATGATGAGGACTACGGTAAAAGAATAACCCACAGTTCTTTTACGTTTAAAAATGTTAAGGTTACACCGGAATCAAATTATCAGTGAGTTAGTAGACACACGTTTTAAGAAACGTCGCGGCACTGTTTTATTATTCTTTTAAAATAACTCGTTTCATTTTTAAGACTGAATTAAAATTATTTTTATTTTTTAACATTATTAAATGTGAATTACAAAAAACAAAACAATCAACTGAAATATTTAAATTTTGACTTATTTTACCTTGTTTTAAATAATTTTAAATTTTTGAATTTTTATAATTTTAAAAGAAACAAAAATTAAAATTTGAGTCTTCTCTGTATGGAAGGCTGCAACGCCATAACAGTATCCTGAGGTAGTGATCGCACACTTCGCATTTTGTATTTTGTGTAAAATCATTGCTAAAAAAATTTTTTTCTGACTCCGGCTCTTTAGAGTCTCAAAGTTGGTTCTGACTTCAGCTCGCATCACTGAAAACAATTTAGTACGTCAAAATACGGCTTATTTACCAAAACGCCTTTAGAATTTCGCAATGTTGATCTGTGATAATTAATCAATTTTTTATTCTGTAGTAGAGGCGTGTTGTTTTTTACTCTGTGGTATATGTATTACGTTGTTCTGTAGTGAAAAGTTTCGTCGTGATAAAATTTCTCGAAATGAGCGACGAAAATTTAACTATTGTATACATTTTAATTCGACGGTTTGTTAAAATCATAATTGATCATTTTTTTTCGCAGGAATGGGACGATGATAAAATCTACCGGACGCAGCGTCTAGTTGAAAAAAATCCGTACGATTTGGAAGCATGGTCGATTTTGTTACGGGAAGCGCAAACGCGGCACATTGCCGAAATGCGTCCTTTGTACGAAAAACTGCTCAGTGTGTTTCCAAACGCAAGTCGCTATTGGAAAATTTACATAGAACATGAAGTACGGTTTCCCGCCATTTATCATATAAATGGAATAAGAGTCAAGGCGGAGTTTAAATAAGTAACACATGATCGTATTAAGGCGTTTTAGTAAACCAATTTTAAAGAGTTCGATAACGAAACTTACTTGAACCTTATACAAAACTTTGTTGGAAAACCTTGTAATGGGTTACCGACCGGGGAACCATTTTATTATGATTATTGAATGCGAGTGCGACCGTCGAATACGAATGTTGGATACAAGTCGGGACTGGTTACGTTCTATTAGAACTCAACTTGGTCAACCACTTATTATTTATTTACAATTTATTTAAGACTGGTTAAATCCTGTACAATCATTCGCTTTTATATGAGTTTAGTCCCTGAATTTATCTTTAGTGGATGACAATTTTAAAGAGCAAAAGTTATCGTTTTAAGCGGACAAACAATGAATATATCACATTTAAGTGGATACAATTAAAATTAAAAAATTAAAAATTTTTCTGTTATTGGAGAAGATTCCGATATCCATATCCGTTACAACCTAAATGTTTGGTACTTGGTTATGTCGATTTTAAACGGTTTCCATTAGTTCACCACTTGCACGCATTTGAATTTTAAAACAGAAAATCAAGTTTACTACGTTAACATCAAAAATTTCATTAAAAAATTTTAAGATTAATTAGCAGTGTTTGAAATAAAAATGTGAAAATATTCTAACTAAAACGTTTTATTATAAAAGTTACGTTTATCAACACAGATAATTGAGTAATTTTTTGTGACGTAAAGCAGCCTAAAACGTAAATGATAGTTCTGTTGAGGGTAGTTTTACTAAAAACACTTTAGGAGTTGTTTTTATACCGATTCTTTGAAATCAATATAGAGGATACTCAGGCTTTTTTATTTTTGCGCCGGTATTCAAAAATTTTACATCGTTGTATTCTTAAATACTTAATCTCAAAAATAAGTTATCGGCAAACGTAAATTTTAAAAATGACAATTGGTACATTGACTTATAATTCTAGGGAACAAATTTTAACTTCGGTTCTGTACTAGGAACAAGGTATACATTTTCTGAACAAGCAAGCTTAGCCAATGACAGGGGAAAATTTTTTGAAAAATCATCGGAAAATTTTGAGGTAGGGGGAAAATATATTGTGAAAGTTTGATTTTTATTTCTCTAAATAAATTAGGCTTATGTGAAGAGTTTTTAACTTAAAACAACGACGCAACGATAGTTAAAAAATCTGCAAAATTTTATTGAAATATCTTAAGGCCGTTTTTTCATGAAATTTCAAAATTCAAAATTTAATAACTCAAAATTTAAACTTAATATGAACAATCTGTAGGGTCTGAAATTGAATATTTGAGCTACTCTTGAAATCTAAAAAGAAAAACTAATTTTCAAAAAGTGACTTTTGCGCTATAATTTTTTAAAAATTAACATGTCGAATTCAAATACAGGCGAAAAAATATAGCTAAATTTAATAGTGCGTCACCGTAAACTTCTTCAGTGGAAACATATTAAACATGGTAACGGTTTAAGTACCAACTATTTAAATGCTCAAAATAAATTATAATAAATTCGAGTAAATTCATCAACAGATTTTGTTAACTGTACTTTCTCTAAAATAGGTTTACTAAAACACTTTTAAAAACTTTTTTAGATACTTTTACATATGAAAACTTAAGAAAAATGTTATACTTTTAAGCCGTCTTTGAAAAATAATCCACCATGTTCGAAAAAGAATCACGATGAATCCACAATACATCGCGAAACATTAAAACGTATTTTTTTCTCATCTCGACGCACCCTACTTTTTTTCGAGATGCATGAAGATTTGTCAAGATTTGTGCAGTCTGTATGAAATTTTTTAATGTGTTATTGTTTTGATCATACCGGTATCAATAAAGGTCCACATTGGGACTTAAATCGAAACCTAATAACGATCTTGTTAGCCTGGACAGCTCTGATACGTACTTCAGTTGAGCACAGATTTAATCAATGTGACCAACATTTTAAGATTTACATTTACAAAAATTGGCTGTTCGAAAATTCAATCTTAATGAATCGTGATTAATCGGGATTAGGGGGAGTTTTCGAAGACGGTTTTAGAGTGCTGCTTATATGAGTAACTCCATTTGTATAAGTGTATAATATTTCAAAAATATTTAGACTTCGTCACTATCGCGTTTTTATAAATAGAATTTTTATTCCATTGATTTAAAATTCGATTTTTGCAATTTTTTCCTTATAATTTTTCCCTTACAGATTCGAGTTAGAAATTACGAAAAAGCGGAAAAAGTTACTATTTTTAATAGAGCAATAACAATTTTTTCAAAAGTCAAATTTGAATTTTTTTAAATTAAAGATTAAGTGTGAGGTTATTTAAAACATTTGAAATGTAATAGGTTTCATATGAAACCCAATCAGAGTCGCTCTTTATAATGCTAATTGACATATGAGATTCATAAAAATCAATTATTTTCTGCTTCAGAAAACTATAATTGTCATACTTAGCGAAAAAATATACCTTAGTGTAAGGGTTTCCAACCTTTTTTACTCTAGAGTGCATTCTATAATATCCGTAGCGTGGCGGGCACCATCTATCGATAAACTCCTTCCATAACTTTCCATTTTCACGTAATTTATTTTCTTATAATCATAATTTTTAAGTAAATAAAAAAAATGTTCTAATTAATAAAATATTATTCAAATTTCAAACATACGAACGTATTTTATAAACGTAGACACTCAAAAAAAATTAAACTCTAACAAATAATTAAAAATAGTTCATATTTTTCATTAAGGTTTGTGAAGAAATTTTGTCTTTGTTGAATAGTGGCGGGCACATACAAATCTTTCCATGGGCGCCATAGTGTTAGTGGGCATGGGGCTGGGAATCTTTGCCTTAGTGATAATAATTATAAGTAGTTAGAGTGTAATGGATGCCAAAAAATATTAATTTTTTTATGAACGAAGTTACGAAAATGAGTTTCTATAAATTATTTAAGTCAGTAGGTTCCAAACTTTATTTTATTGTGGCTCTCCTAAAAATATTTTATTAATTGGCACCTCCTCTACTATTTTATAAAAATATATAAATATATATAATATTAAATATATCTAAATATATAAATATAAATATATAATATTAAATAACTTTAATAATTATTTTTTATTCAATGTATAATGGTTTGTTTTATTATGATTAATCAATCAATATCTGTGTCCATAAAAAAATTATCAAATTAGATGTATTCATTAAAATTAACTTACTACAAGTGTTCAAATATATTTATGAGTTCCAAAAAATAGATTTAGAAAATTGTTTACTGTGGCAAAAGTTCGCGCATCCCCTAAGACTATCCGCACCTTTTAGCTTAGAAACCACTGAAATAAGTAGAGGAAAGTTTATAGAGAACGTGGCTTTAGAGCAAGGGTGGGTAAATAATTTTAAGCGCGGACCAAAATGTCACTTTTAAAACTTCTCGGACTGGAAAACTTTACTTCGTACTCTGTGCACACGAAAATGTTTTGTGTGTTTTGTGTCATTTTAAAGCATTTTAGTAAATAAATTTGATAGTTATTGATAGATAATGGTATTAGGAAATTTTTGATTTTAATAAGATCGCATAAAGTATATTAAAAAAAATACATAAGCTTCTTTAACGGGCCAGATAAAGTGAGGAAGAGAGCCGGATCCGGCCCGCAGGCCAGCTTTTGCCCACCCATGCTTCAGAAGCTTTAATTGAGTGTTGGCCTTCTGCCAATGACTCATATATTCTGCATTATAACCACACTACTATTTGTTACATGCTACATAGCTATTGCTACATGCGCTGCCGCTTATGGACCGCATTTTAATTTTTTGTTAACTATTTGACACTAAGAAAAAACGTGGCTAATAGTTTTTTATCTCATCACACAAGTTGAGATTATACTTTATAAAATAAAAACCTGAATTGATTTCAAAGTATTTTTTATCTTAACACAACTAAACAATTATATAGAATAAAACTTAATTATATATTTAATTATAGTTTAAAATTTTAACAGTATTAAAATTAAAATTACTAATTTAAAGATATCAGAAACAACTGTGTTACTGTCATTCGTATTATTATTCGTATTTCCAATGCCATCACTACAAGACTTTGGAACATAATTTTTATCATTATAGAAATTAATAAAAATGTTTTGTTGCCATTTGTAAGCTCTAATACTTTGGTTACAAATTCTTATGATGTCAAAAAGATAAGTTCTTTGATTGATAACAGTGATTAATTTTAAAAATTCAATTCGCTTCATTAAATTGATATAATCGGATATGTTAATTTGGCCGTTATATTTTAAGTCAAAAATTATAAATTTTGACTTGTTAAATTGAAAAACGTTATTTAAATCAGGTTCATCATCTTGATGAACGTAAATCTGTTTCTTATCGATTTTTTCTCCATTTTCTGTGATTGTTTCGGTCTCTATGCCTTTAACTGTCTCATCGTCATACATAACCTCGCTCAAAGATTTTGAACTTGGTTTATATTTCTTAAAAAAAATGACAGTGTTTTGGCCGTGACAGCTGTCTACTATTACTTCATTCTTATTATCAGTAAATTTTAAAAATAAGGAACCGCTAAAATAGTTAATTTCATTGAGTAGCCAACTTTTAAAAAGACCAGTATCAATATTCGTAAATTCAATCAAGTATAATGAGCGAAAGCAGGATAGAAATGATAACTCACGGCTTGGTTGGGTATCATTTGTAAAAATCGTTGTTAAATTTGGCATTAGTTTTGGATCAATAGTTGTTTGAATATTATTCGTTTTTAAAAACGAAAGTGATTTCAAGCACTTGGCATGTTCTGTGGACGTTTGCGCTATCACCCCTGACACGTAACAGTTCACATCTGCTGGCTCCAATTCACAGTGGCTCTGGAGACATTTATCACTAGAATCTTGACCAAAAATCCATTCTGGGTAAAGCAGATTAAATGCTATTAAGATTAATAATTTAGCCATTGATAATATATTTTTTTGTATTCAGAAAATTTTATAACGAAGTGAACCTTCAAGTTTAGGCTGTTTACTAAGACTTTTTTTTTATTGGCAATGTCAATGTTTAATCAGGTTTTTAAGTTGATAATTGTTATCATTTACAATTCAACTTTTATTGACTCTATTGTTAAATTTTGAAAAAACAGAAACGTCTTATATCATAAAAATTCGTTTCCTTGAAAAAACATAAGTAATTTTTATTATTTTCTAATTGTAAGCAATGTCACGAGTACAATTCAGGCTCTTCAGTGTTTATTTCTAATATTTTATATACCTAATAATAACTTTTTAAATGTGAACTTTAGAATTTTAAAAATTTAATTTTTGAGTTATTTGTGTAATTCAAAAATGTAAAAGTAGATTGTCATAGAATTCAGTAACAAACTGATATAGGTTATTTCATTTTCTTTTCACTATCCATTTTATAAAGTTTTTGTCTTTCAAATTAAATGTTGGTGGACTTCTGCGCTCAAACTATATGATTTCACTTTACACTAAAATTTATTAACACATTTCAATTTCCAAAAAAAGTAGTGACAATTTAAAGCTAAATAAGCTTAATGTTAGAATTTGTGTT
This sequence comes from Mengenilla moldrzyki, assembly GCA_000281935.1. Taxonomy (NCBI): domain Eukaryota; kingdom Metazoa; phylum Arthropoda; class Insecta; order Strepsiptera; family Mengenillidae; genus Mengenilla; species Mengenilla moldrzyki. Next base: position 785 of record AGDA01061839.1, on the reverse strand, counting down.
TCAATATTATTTAGCAAGGACAAGTAATTATAAAAAATATTAAATGCTGTGACTACCTCAAACCAGTTGTAAGTTAATGCTCGTTAACTATAATCAAAAAAAGAATTTTAAGTGACGCGATATCGCGTCAGCGGGCGTGAATGTGTTAATGTGAGGTGTTCATGAGAATCAATCTGTGTACACAAGCTACACTTTTATTTAGAAATTTTTTTGAGTATTTCGATCTATGATCAGTTATTTGGGTTCTACGTCAAACACGGTTTTCAGCTTGTTTCATTTCTTTCAGATCAATGCTTTTAGTGTAAAAAGGAGACAATAGTTTTCTTGTGCTCAGCCAATTGGTATTATGTATGTTTACATTACATCAACTCTAAATTACACTATGCTAGACCTACACTAAATCGATCCTACACTAGATCAAACACCTGAATGCTGCTCTTATTGTTCCAAAGCCTTTATTTAAATCAATTTAAGAAACTTTTTGATATTTTAACCCATTCGAGACCGATTGCACACGTGGTACGCAATAGCTTTCCAATGCAAAAAGACAGCTTTGCACACCGTGCGTGCAATAAACAATGTAAAAAAAACTTTCGCTCCTGGAGACCGTGATCGAAAAAAATCGTCGTCTCGAACGTTTGCTTTTTTAAAACAGAATAAATTTTGTTTGTTAGCACTAAACTTTAGAGACTAAAAGAAATCTAATAACATGAAAGTTAAATATATTTTTTAATATTTACACAAGTGGAATCCATATTTATAAAATTACTAGTTGATCGCCCGGG
>AGDA01061774.1:0-11547 GCA_000281935.1 Mengenilla moldrzyki | reverse complement strand
TTTCAGAATGATATTTTGAAACATGTCTTATATGTTCCAATAATTTTAAAAACATGTTATTTTTAAAATATTTTGAAACAAATTTTCAAAACTTTTTTAATATTGCTTCTTAACATGATTTCATTGTTATTCTCATGTTGTGTTGACACTTATTATTTTAAAATTTTTTAATATTGTTTCTTAACATGTTTTTAATATTATTTTTATGGTGTATTAACATGTTTTTATAGCATTGTTTTAATAGTTTTTTAACATTGTCTGTTCTTTTGGTGTCATTTTTATCAGTTTTTTAAAAATATTTTTATAAAACACTTCTGATGACATTATCTTCATACTAATATGTTTTGTAAAACGGTTGTAAATATATTTTAATATTATTTTGAAAATATTCTGATGTTATTTTTGTGATATACGAACACACGTTACAGCTTTTTAATTTTAGTTTCATAAAAACTTGCAATAGATTTAAAACTATTGTAACACTTTCATAGCAATGTTTCGTGTTAATAAGATTTTAAAACAGTTTTCAAACAGACATTGTAACAGATCTTGATTTTCGTGATATGAAGCATTCTTAAAAGCCCACAAAAACAGTTTCAAAGCGTCCGAAAGTAGCTTAAAAAGTTGTTAACACTTTTTTGAACAATTTTTTAAATACCTTTTGTAAACATGAATTTTGGCATATTTCAAAATGTTTTGCGAATATATACTGCTAGTGTAACTAATACAGTTTTTTTAAAAAAAATGTTTTAAAAAAGTAATTTTAATATAAATCCTTATAAAAAAAATACTTTTATTATTGTATGTTTCTTTAATTTTAAATCAGGACAAAGTTGAAAATATTTATAAGTTAGTATTTCATTCAATGTCAGCTAATATTATTTCACAAATAATAAAAAAACTGGGAACGAAATAACAATACCTAAAAAAACAAGACCTCTTCCGAAAATAAGCCCTATCGTGTTCCAGAAGAAAATGACATGACTGTAATTGAATAAATAAAATTAAATGACAACAATAAATATACGTTTTTATTTTGGCTCTCCACCGAAAAAACGTAGACAGTGTCTTATTTTCGGAAAAACACGGTAATAAATTGTAATTTTTCTAATATTCAATTTTTTAAATTTAAAAGTAACTTTATTGCTACATTATATAAATTTTTTCATGTATTATCGCTACTATTTTAATTTTTTTGCAGTTTTTTGTTATTATAATGGAAAAGATAAAATTCGACTACACAAGCATTTAGACTTCGTTGGCACCTGAAATATAAATATAAATAAAACAAAAGTAACACCTAAGCATATTTTGGAATAATAATAGAGGATTCCATAGTGTTATAAAAAAGATTAATATAATGGTGAGTTAATACCTCAAATATTTTGTAAAATAATGTTTAAAAAGCTTTAAAACAATGTTATGAAATGATTGAAAATAACATTGTTTCAACATTAAAATAACATATGAGACCTGTTACGCAAATTTGATAAAAAAACGTTTCTTAAACATTAGACTTATAAATTTTCAAAATTCCAAAAGTTTGAAAATAAAATGAAAATAAAATAAAAAATAAAAACATAATTAAAACACAAATGTAATATTTCAAGCTTGTTTTAAAAAAAGACTTTAAAAAAATAATAATGAATTTTTTTAGAAAACATTAACATAACTTCTCAATAGTATTACAAAACAGTGTTATAGAAGCTTTAAAACAATGTTATAAAAAAGATTGAAAACAACAGAGTTTTTACATTAAAAGAATATATCAGACATGTTAAGAAACATTGTTAAAAAAGTTTTGCTAAACATTATGTATTTAAAACTATTTTGGCGTGCAGTGATATTTAAAAGTACCTGCTCAGAGTGACTCAGACTACTTCCTGGTTTACCAATGCACTTATTAAAGCATTTTGTAGTCATCGCCTAAGTGCAATTTAAAGAAGAAAATTGTTTAGATTAATGTCGGAAAATTCAACTAATACTTACCGAAATAATTTGTTGCACGTTTAATATGGCAACTTGCTGCTTTAATTGTTCCACTAACGCTTCGTTAGACATCGGTAGCTGTAATAAAACAAAAGCCGCTTGGAAAAAACGTGCAACGAGGAAAAATCGTTTCAGTTTAAATTTAAAAAAGGCGCGTTTATTTTTTAAAGTGTTGTTCAGAATGTTTTGTTTTGTTTTTTTGTGGTTGGGGTTTTTAAGCGATTTTGTGCATTGCGAACCTCAAACGGTTTAAAAATAAGCAGACACCGGCATTGTATTCAACATTCTCGATTCGACGGACGAAAATCATTTTATTTTCACTGAATAAAGGTGTTGGTATTTGGTGCAATTTCGGGGCTTTTTGACAGCTGCTGCTGGTGTTACGCGTTCTGGGCGAGGATTCAGGTATGTCGCCGGTTTGACGACATTGAAAGCGCAAGGTCATATATGGTTGATTTGCGGCTGTTTATCAACAATGATTCGTTTGCTTTAATAAGAACTTCTACAGTTTAATATATCTACAATTTTGAAAGGCTCCAAATTTAACGCCTATTTTGTAAACTCAAAACTGACACGAAGTTGCAGTCGGTATCTCCCGTTGCTCATGAATTATAAGACGTTTTGCTAACTACTTTTGGTCTAATATTTGATCTAATGTCATTTCTGGCCCCTAATAGTTTAATGCCAACGTTATGATTTTTTAATTTTTGATTTTTACCTTCCAAATGATATGAAACAAGTTGGCGTTTTTAAACACTACGGCCCAATGTATAAAAGTATAATTGGCTCATTGTACTAATGAAGGCAGCGATTAAGTCAATTCTCTGTCTTAAGGGGTCTCTTGGATTAAATGTACTGGGTCCGAGTAAAAACTTAGGTTCTTAAAATGAAAAAACATAGAAAAGGTTTTACAGCTGATGAGAAAATCGTATGCAAAATGTTGGAACATTCTGAACTCGCAGCAATAGAACTGCTAAATTTTTAATCTAAGTAGGGTTCAGTTAATGACAATATCTGACGTTTTTATCATACATTGTCGTTTCAAGAAATATCTGCAATGAAACGGGGGAAAATATTCTTAATTTTAACTCTATAATGTTATGAATTAAAGTTCTAGAAAAGACCAACATTGAGTAGGATGATCCTAGGCGGAATATAATTAAATGAAATATAGTCAGACTATTGTTTGAGCTTATTAAGTACATGTAATTATCCAACTGAATTGGCTACTTGTTAGAAGTACAGTAAGCTACTAATCTAGCAAGTATGATTTAAATTGAAAAAATCAGACTCGCCACTTTTCAATTCTGTAGAGTGTGAAGATTGAAGCTCTCAGCTACCATACTTCTCCACCGCACAGCTTTTAATCGCAAATAAGGTTTTTTAAAACAAAACTTGTGTTTTTCAGATTTGATTTTGTCACTATTACATGTTTGCATTTATCAACGTTGAGTAATAATTAGATCATTTTGTGTCTGTGTTTATACTACTTCGCACTATGGACGTATTAAAGTTATATATAAGCTGGCGAGAAAATCGAAAAATTAGTAGAAAATTTGTTTGGTAGGTCCTAAACCACAGATCATTCATGGAGGGATCGAAGCTAAACATGTTTTTTCAAACTTTTGCTTAATTTTTTCCCCTGGGATTTGTAGTATTACTATAACTTGCTCTTATTACAAAATTTTATAAAACTATTTAGTTTGTAATTTTAAGAATATATTATGGATAAGTTGAATGGTGATATTAAAACGACCATATTTTTTATTTTAGGGACAAAATAAAATATATTTTAAAAATAAGTATTTTATGGCCAAAACAAATCGGTTGTAAAATCAGAATAGTTTTAAAAAATATTTTGATGAATTGGAAAATAAAATTATTTTAAAATTTTCACTTTGGATTATTTACTAAGGGTGCATTCGAAAATTTTACTATTTAACTATTTTAGTAAAAATTTTACCAGCAATTTACCAAAAGTTGTTCGAATATCTAAGATTTTACCAAAATAGTAAAATGTTTACTGTTCGAAAAGAAAAATGGTAATACCAACTCGCCATTTTTTTTACCAATTTTAAAAGTAGAGTAGTTTTAATGGGGGTTTAGTAATTGCAGCAAATTTGTATTATTTTAAATTTCTCTGTGCAATGGAAGTTTAAATCATTAGCTTGTCTGATAAAAGTAAAGTAGTAATTAAGGATAATGACTGAGGATTTTTAACTTCAGAATTACCAGGAAGTGAAAGTGGTAATTTGGCTTTTTTTAATTTTGTCGGTAAGTCACTTCCTTAGTTTTGCCATGCCGTTCATTTTGACGATTTCTTTCTCAGACTGGTACGTTAATTACCACGCCGAAGTTTTGTTCCTTACATGTTCTGTGTTCTGTGGTTTCATCATTTACGGTTATTCGATAATTTTACTAATATAGTAATAGCGACGTTGTAAAAACTATTTACTCTTTTACTAATTATTAAGGTAGTAATCCTGAAAAAGCGACTATAAACATGTTCTTTATATAATAATTTGCACAGACTAAAATTTTTGAGATTTTAACATCTGGAAGGTTTTAATTTGCAAAATTATACTAAAACATTAACATGCTAAATGTATTAATGTTGCAGGAATTTGGACCGGATCGTCATGAATTTAGCACTGGTCTGGCTCGCAAGATGGACAGTGAGTCACAAGAGTCGGATGTGGCACCGTTGCCGTTAAAAAGGTGCAAAACGTTGCCGGTAACAACCAGTGTTCCGATTCCGGTGCCGAAGAAGCGGAAGAGGTTTAGGAAATGCGCACCCGTTGTGGATGGCGCAGTACTAAATGCGCTACAAACGGAGAGCTGTTTGTGCCGGTTGCCGGAATCGCGAATCAGCGAATGGTTTTTGAATGTGATATCGAACGACGCACTTAACGAACCGCTAATCGGTGGTGATGAGTTTTCTAAGCTGCAATTGTTGTCCACATTTCAACTAATTTTTGATATTTGCTTGAAACAAAATCGAAAAGGTATTTTAAGTTTTGTTTTCTTTTTAAGAAAATACGCACAATTTCATAAATTTTAATTTGTAAAATTGACATACATTTTTTCAAAAGTTTTTGTGTATGAAATAAACAAATAAATAACTTGATTTTTATTGGAAAATAAAATTTAACTCATAATTTTTTTTTTGTAAGGCGACTCGTCAAAAATTTTATTAATGTGTACTAAACCTTAGTTGAAAAAACCCGTACAGCCACTTATCTTAAAGTTGATTTAATATGTTATTCCAACAATATTTAAGACGATTATCGTCAAAAAACGATATTCATTTATGTAACTTTTGTATAAACAATGTCCGCTATAAAAACATAGGATCATTCATACAATCTTTTGTGATGATAAGTGCCATATCAAGTAATGTAAAAAAATAGAACCAAAATGGGACCAACAGCGATTAAAATAGAAATATGTATAATGATCGAATTCCAATTCATTAATGAATTGTTGATTTTAAAACAGTCGAAATTTAATGCCACTTTTTAATCATCTTATACTACCGTAAAAACTAAAAGACTGTACTATAAGTTTTGGAAACATTGTAGTAGGTAGAATAAAAAAGTTTGGGAACTTTTCATTAAATTATTTGTTTATTGAGGCAAAATTTTTATTAAAAAGTTTATAAATAAGGGATCTTTAAATTTTAATTTTTTTATGAAGCTTCATAACAACCAACTGTTAAAAAATATTTTACCAAAATAGTTGCCTTTTCGAATGCACCCTCTGACTCAATTTATTTTTCACAAATATATACACTTAGGGAATTTTACAAACGTGTAATTTCGATTTATTTGTTTTGTATATTTATTTTTAAATTGATTGTTATTAATTTAGGTAAGATTTGTGGACGTATTTATAATATATGCACATCACTATTAGCGTCTGAGACACGCCTACTTGATAAATTAACAGAAATGGGCGGTACTTCGTGCAAATATCAGCGACATCTAACAGCCAAAGTATTAACACGGTTTTTAATCCTAGTCCCGTCTCGAACCAGTTACGAATGGTTTGAAACAGTTATCGACCGCGCTATTAGTACTGAATGCCGGCGCGGTCATTTCGACACCGTTAATCTGTACTTTGACGTGATGCGACGCATACTCGAATGGAAAGACTTCGATACACATGTGCTGCACGACTCGAATCATATTAATCGAGTACCGAATGAGCCGTCTACAAGTACTGCACCGGTTACTCAACCACAAACGCCTTGTTGTTTGGTACCAATGACAGGATTTGTACGTGTGCCGGATGCTGATGACGTCACCGCTACCGGAACTGCCTCGAATTCACATTCAGATTCGGATTCGGATTCAGCTAGCTGCTTGGATACGTCCGATATTAAGTGCAACATAATCCGCTGCTTACAAACCAGATGGCAAAGTGCAGACTTGATTCCGAAAATTCGACAATTAACGTCTGCACAGACTAGTGATCATACTGGTATGTGAATTTTAGACTATATATCGTATGATTACTGTACGCATATTTTGCGACATTTAATATTTTTGTTTAACCGTTTTGATGCTTACGTATCTTTTGGGATATATGCCAGAACTGTGGCACTAATTAGGTGTGTATAGAAAAAAATGTAAAACTTTTAATACATTAAATTCATTTGTATTGCTTTGCAACACAAAAATTAAAAAATAACAGTTGTTTATATAAATTTGTTTTAATAAATTTTATGAGTATTATTACGTTCTCTGCAGTTTTGGCATAAATAAAACAGAACCGATATCGGGCTCTTTGCATCATTGAAGTAACAAAAGATCGTAGATATGTTATATTAATATAAATGTACTGAACTTCTTATTTTGGGTTGTTGTTCTTAGTTGAATTACGCCAATAGGAATATATTTTTAACTAAAGTTCTTGAAGGAAAACTTATTTTAAGAGTACGATTTCTTACTATAAGACCTTTTTGGCAAGCAACTTGGTTATCTTTGGTTACGACTTTTTGTTTTTTGGCGAACTTGGCTGCAACCTTTCGTAACCATTTTTTCTATCTGTGTTATGAAAGTCTAAAAACGTTTGTAACAGTTTTTTAAAAATATTTAACGTGAGTGACTCACTGCGCTCGTACGTTATTCTTTGTTCTATTTTAACTGTAGAAAAGTAACTTAAAATAAAATTAGCATTACAATTTCACACATTTTTTTTGAAAAATGAACACAACACAGACCTTCTTGCTCTGTGTTACTAAAATTTGAATATTTAAAAAATGAAATAAAATTAAACTTGGTCGCAATCATATTTTGGCGAATATTGGTTGCAACCTAAATTGTAACTCGTATTAATCAAAAACATAACCAGGTTGTTAGCCAAAAAAGGTCTATAAGTGATAAGTATCTATTTACCTTGGAAGTTACTAGAATTTTGCATCTTGTATTCTGTCGCGAGTCCTTTTCTTTATAACTCACTTTAATCTGTTTAGATTATTTATATTAAACTGCCGCAAACTGTTGATATTTTTCATCGAACAAACACAATAACTCTCAAAGGCCTATAGGAAGCTATTGTAACGTGTGTACGTAAATTTCCCTTGATCTAATCGACGGGACAATTAATGTTGTATAACGAATACTGTGACATCATCTTTTCAATTTCATGTAGCTTTCTGAACACTGTTTTTTAACTCTGTGCTATAACGTGTAAATTTTTAAAAAATTTTTTGATAAATTTGTCATATACCATTTTTTAGCAATGATGAAAAAATGAATAATCAAACAATCATTTCCAGAATATGATTATGAAGATTGATTAATTCGGTCGCTCATATACGTTTTTAATAGTTTTTTTGTATGCGGTTTAAATAGTTATGAAAATCATTTATAATAAAATTATCAGATGGACAAAGTAAATTTTTATCTTTACATTTAACAATTAAGGGCACTGATCTGTTAAATTTCTCCCTTCTAGTAGACGTCAGAAGGAGTAAAAAATCAGTTGATAAAGGAATTTTCTGCTATATTTATTTCACCTGCAGTCGTCGCCAAAGGAAGATTATAAAATAAACAAATTTTTTTGGCAACATTGTGTAAGGTTTTGTCAAAACATACCGTCACTTTTGTTTAAATCTATACTAACATAAAAATTTAGGAAATTTAGAAAAAATTTTCCTTATGCAGATTAGTGTAATCTGTTTACAAAAATATAGTTATTTTTATTGATTAATTTAAAGTCTAATTTTATGTTTTATTTTTGTTTTGGTTTTTTTCAGTAGACAATCATCAGACTGAAACAGTGTTAACATTCCTACATTTATGGGAAAGTATAATTTCAGTACGCGCGAACTTATCAGTCATTGATACGGAACCGTTCTTTACGAACTTGGAACAATTTGTGCCGTTGTTGGCGTCACGACATCTATCGCCGTTAATTTGTCGTCAGTTACTTTCGTTATTCAATGAAGTGTTGTGTTATGGTAGTACATTGGCACTACAAGACTCTTTACCAGAATCTACATGTGCCCTAGCTCATTTAGTCATTCGGCATGTAAAAGACTACCGATTACTAGATTTGTTGCCGTGGAAGTTGCAGAGGCATGATAGGTCGATTAACGGGTTTGTGGGCGTGACTAATGTTGAAGGAGGTGCAGACCCGATTACGGTCGATAAATGTTTGTTGCAAAAAATTGTCCTGCTGGTCCTGAAATCGGTTGCAGTTACGGTACGTGAGACACAATATGACTCGTCTTCGGGTAGCTCGACGAGCTCGGGAGCGTTCAGTAATCAGAGCGGTGATGAGCAAGATGTCAGTTTAGATATGCAGCTGATAGAACGATCGGTATGAACTGTTTTAAGTCTTTAATGAAAGTGTTGAATTTTTAACTTGTGAGGTATTTTACATATTTTTCTCCTGCATACGCTTATTACCTGCTATCTTTATTCTTGTGTACGTTTTTTGTACCGTCACCGCTAGTTGTTATTTTTAAACGTTGCGTTTTTCTATAAGGCTATTTATTAACGAACTAAAATACAATTAACTATTTTTATATATCTAAAAAGTTTACCCTATTAACACATTTAGACGAGTGCTCTCAGGAACATAACTTAACTCCATAGCGGGCCGAATTAAACTTCTGGTTATTAATAGGATAAATAATGATATGAGAAACTTTAAAATTAACCGTTCTTTTTCTATTTAGGTACGAGACGTATTACGTAAATTAGACAGATTTCTGAAAGGTTGTCTTGACTATCATCCGGAAACAAAGTTCTCGAACGTAATAGTGCATTTGTTTAGTGATCAAGACGACTATTTAGTAGAATCGATGGTATGCACGTTAGACATCACATTAGGTCTGGTGCGATACAGTGTCAATAGTGCTGACTTGGTGGCCATGTTGAATCCAGTGCATACGTTTATTGACTTTTTAAAAGTGGTTCACTCCGACTCTGATGTTCTACTCGATTACTTAATCAGTAACGAGACATGCTTTCTGCTATATTTGTTGCGTTTCCTCAAGTTCTTAAAACGTAACTGGTCGACACAATTCGTGCCCAGTTGTCAGTCGTATGCTGACCAACCGGTGCTTAGTAGCAGTGAGTTAGATCGGACTATGGCCGTTTTAATGCGTCTGAAGGCGCAGATTAAACGACTGGTGAGCAGAAGCCTGTTTCCCTATAATATAGGGCCGATATTGAAACTGTTGGAGTACTGTGAGCGGCTCTATGAAGGACACGAAGTCAGTTAGTAGTGCTCAAAGGGGATTTGAGAAATCTCTTTTTTAGATGGTGCTAATAGCGATTTCAACCAAATAAATTCATGTTTGGCAATTTGGTCACTACTCTGAGAAATGGGACGTTGTTGAGCGTATTTTGTTCGAGAATCGGCCAAATATGTTCTGTGGCAGCTTCATGTAACATGTTTTATTTCCTTTCGTTTCATTTTAATACATTTGCGCCATTTCACATGAATCTTGCATTATTATTCAAAATTCTTTTTCATTGACTCGAATTCTATTCCATTTGGATTCAGACAGTAGCAGTTAAAGTGCTCTTTATGAACACTAAGTCGTATCAAATAAGAAACAATACGTATTTGAGACTCAGAATAAGTGTCTTTTTTTTAAATTGTATTAAATTTTATCACACTTTATTTATTTTGTTCACATTAATCACAATAATCATATATTACTTTTACAAATTCAACCCTATCATTAACTAATTTAATTTCGAGTTAAATGGTAAAAGAGTTTCTAAATCTGTGTTTTTATTGACATCGTTGAAATAAAATACTTTTGTAACCGGCAGTAAATTTTTTTTTAATCGTCTGTCATTTGAAAAAACACTGTATGTTACTCTGACATGGATGTATTAAATTTGGACTACTCGTGTATTTCTTCAAATATAATAACATAAAACCTTTTTGTTATTCAGTGAGCATGCATTGAGAAATCTTATTTTTTAAATATTTGGTCCGAATTTTAAATAAATTAGCATATGGAAGAAATGAGTAAATCTTTAAAATTTGTTAATTTGTAAAACGTAAAATATTTCTTTTCTGTTATTATTTTATATATTGATTATTGACCTCATTTAATTTAAGAAAAAAATTCACGCATTATCGCTAACGTTTTTTAATTAAAACCGTTATATTAAAGCAAGCGCAGGCTATATTGAGTAGATCTATGTACGAAAAAAACAAGCAGTCCATATTTAAGACGTCCTGTGATTCTCTAAATTAGGGGTGGTCAACTTTTGTACACGTAAAATCGACTTCTTATTTCAAAAATATGTCGTGATCGACTTGTTGTCATATGCGTAGTCTAAGTCTAAAATTCACGTCCAGGGGAGTTAAAGTAGCATGAATAATTGTTAACAATAATTATTAATTGAAATTAGCTACACATAACAAAGATTAGAATTTATTTCTCTGTGTATATTCTGTAAAAAAATATGTACGCAATACTTTTGACTAGTGCTGTATGTTAACGTAGTAACGATTTTCTTTTTTGCACACAAAATTATAAAAAAACGCGATCGACCTGTTGGCCACCCATGCTCTAAATCACTCAGTATTGAAGTTGGCGTACTTGCATTTTTATACTAAAGCCCTCTATATGCAGTTTTGAAATTTATACAAGCTTAACATGTTACATGAAGCGGTCATTTTTTGTTTATTGCACAATAATCGTATTCCGTTATCTGAATATTTGTACAATAAGAATATTATTTGTAATTTTTTGTTATTTTTGATTAATAAATTTTTCCAGTGTTTCTTATCATAACGTACATTGTTTTAATTTTGTAATTTAGCTTTGATTTAAAATTAAAAATCTTTGAAACTTAATACATTTTACCAAGAGCAATTCTTTATTGTTCCAAATTTTCATGGACGAAAAAGACATGGACGGCTCGATTCTATTGCTTATATTTTTGAAAAATAGAAGGCGTTTAAACACTGGCGCGTAAACTTTCTTAAAATTATTATTTAAATAAAATTCACTAGTGTGCTGAATACATTAATCAACAAATTTTAACTTTGAAAAATATCCCTCTTTTTTATGATTTT
>AGDA01061765.1:0-10102 GCA_000281935.1 Mengenilla moldrzyki | reverse complement strand
TCAGATGTTTTGTGAATCTTAAAGTGAAAAAATTTAAAAGCCTTAAAAAACTTAAAATCTTAACATCTTTAACACGAAAAACTTAAATTTTTCAACTTAAAAAATTGAAATATTTAAGAAAAATGTCAAAAAAAACTTAAAAATATTAAGTTCTTAAAAACACTAAAAGTTTTAAAAAAACGTAAACTACAAACCTTAAAAAACTTAAAACTTTTAAACGAAAGAGCTAAAATTTTTTAAACTTAAGGAATTTAAATATTTCAAAAAACTTAGAAACATTAATCTTAAAAATTTAGAGTTTAAAACCAAAGAAAGCTTAAAAACATAAAAATCTTAATTTTAACAATCTTCAAAAACAAAAATATTTTACTAAAAAAACTAAATTTTTTAAATTAACAATTTAGGTACTTTAAAAACTCTAAAAATTTAAAATTCTTAAACATAAAAAATCAAAATTTTAAACATCACAGTTTGAATCCATAACTTTAAAACCCTAAATATTAAACACTTAAGGAATAAAAATCTTTTACTGGAAAACTTAACTTCTCTTTAACATAAAAAATTTAAATACTTTAAAAACATTAAACACAAAAACTTAAAGCTATGAACATCAAAACTTGAACCTTAAACTTGAAAAGCTTAAAAAAACAAGCACCTTTTACTAAATACTTAAATTTTTTAGTTTAAGAATTTTAAATGCTCTAAAAATCCATAAAATTTATAAAGCATAAACATATAAAAATAAAACGCTTCAAAAACTTAAAAATTTATGCAACTTAGCACTTTTCAACCTTAGGCCTTCTTCGAATATCTAGAAATTTAAAATTCCGTCTCTACACAGAATGAAAGCTGCGGACTTTAATTAAGGGCCAAAAATTAAAAAGTGCTCAATTTTAAAAATACATGATCTTAAACTTTAAGTAAAAATTACTAAAATGCTAATATACATATTTCATAATTTATCCACGAAATATATATGTAAAAATTAAAGACAAACTTATATCACAATTTATTGGAAATCAATTTAATTGTTTTCTCCAATCTATTATTGTTATTTTCGACAATTATTTAAATACGCTTAAATATAAATGTGGAACTATAATGTAGACAAGAGAACCCCGTTGAAATTTAAAAACTTAAAAATTTTCGTCGCAAAGTTCAACCTCTTATACGTTTAAAACAGTCCGTATTTTAAGAAAAAGTAGCTGTAATCGAATTATATGGCTTTTATTTAAGGTAAATATGGTTTTAAAATTCTGAGGGCGGATATTTGTAATGGGCTTAAAATTCAAACATAACGTAAATTCACCAACTAAAAAAATTAGAAAAGTTTAAGTTTTTATTAAAACATGGCAAAAGCCTAAATTTAGACCTTAAACAAATTTACAAATTCATAAAGAACTATAAAAGATCTACGTTTTTTTGAGCCGTTGAATTGAACGAGTCTCACATGAAGCCCGCGCTGCATACATTTTAAACGTGCTACAGTTTAACGCCACCAACGTTCCTTAGAAAATAAAATTTCATTTTTGCGAAAAAAAATAATTAAAAACCTATGAGTTTTAAAAATTAAAAAAATATCACACTTTAAAAACAAAGATTTAAAAAAAATTAAGAATTTCTAATCATTATCCGTTCAAACGTTGTGATCAAGCTACAAAATTCCTAGTTTTTAACAACTAGTAAAAAGTAACGTCTACAAAACTGTATCGTTTTCATAGTTTTCGAGTCTAAAAGTTATCAAATTCCACGAATTAATTTTAAATATTTGTACGTTATCTATATTATTTACGTTTGCGTATCGGTCATAAAATGTGCTGAAATTTCACACTAATAAAACAATATCAATTTATCATTAAAACTAATTTCCGAAAACTTAGTTTTTTTATATAAATTAAATTATTTAATATTAACATTATTATAACAATTTCAAAGCTACAGACGGTTAACTTTATGTGTAATGCGACGAGTTTTATATTAGACCTTTGCTATGTATACTCCTTTTAAATACGCTGGTATCAATGTTGTAAAAGACTTAAACTTCAAATTTGATATTTACTTCTTTACTTTTTAAAGAGTTGAATTTTTACACCTAATAAATATTACAAGCTGTATGCATTTCATCTCATATGAGATTTTGATTTTTTTCCATTATAACTTTATAAAAAGGTTCACAAATAAATAAAAATTAAATGTTTTATAAAATAATTTTTATCCATGAACCAAGTTCATGTTTAACATTTGTTATCATCAGTGATAATATGTACGTTCGAAATCGAATTGTTGTCAAAAAGTGGCGTTTTAAATTTATTATTAGTTTGAATGCGTGTAGAAAAATTAGTACTTCTTTCAAAAGTTTTCTTTTTCAAATTTGTATTATTTTTGAAAGATTATAAATTTTTCGACATTCGTTTTAGCTCAATAATATTTTTACTCACTTAGAATCTTTACTTTCTTTTGTCATGTAAAATTTTAGTTCAGTCGCTTGCAACGAAAACTAATGCCCCAAAAATCGCTTTCAAATTTCTGCATTGCTAAATAACTCTGCGAATTATAAATGCTTTAAAACGGTGTTAAATTCAGAGTTGTTTTGTTTTAAATGCTTTACAAATCATTTGTAATTTCCTAATTGATAAAATCATAAAAAACATTGTTATAAAAAGGATTGAAAACATTAATTTTGTCAATATTGGTAATGTTTATATGCATATCATTTATATTTATGCTTAATTTATGTTTTTTCAGTACTAAAATTACGATTTTTTTAAAAAAAATACTCGTTTTACTGATTAAAAATTGCCGTTTGTTTTAAAAATGCTTTAAAACAAATGTTTCACCAATATAATATGTTTTAAGCACTTTTGGGTCGTAGAGAAGCTTTTCCACAGATCAAACCTAACTTTCATTGACCCTGAATAAAAACTGTATTGATAAAGTTGGATTTCGTAGTCGATTTTTCTGGCTTTACTCTGTATTGTAAGCGATCAAACTTAGATTCAAATTTTATTCATGTACTTTAGCGAAGTACATCAATTTAGAGCATTTAAAAAATAATTCAACTAGAACTCTTCTTTTGTCACGTTTCGATAAAATAACATGTGTAGAATTGAGATTAATACAAAGTCTATTATGTGATATTGGTAAGTGTTGTTGCTTTTTATCACAGCCTATATCGGCTCGTATCATCTCAATAAAAAATGAATAATCGCTTACAGGAGATTAACATCACTAGGAATTGTTGAATTAATTCAATTCTATACAGAGGGCATTCAAACCTCACAAATTCAACTAAATTTGATTGTAAATCGATATATAAATTTCTAATAAAAAGACTAATAAACTTTCAAGTTAGTTTATGCTTAGGTTTCTTAACACAGATCCCCCAGATAGGCTTAGAATTTTATCAAAATCTATTTTGTTTTCATGGCGGTCCAAATTCAAACAAAACGAAACGCTCTGCAATGCTGCAAAAAAAGACACTTGTTTTTTTATATTATTCTGTCTATGTTGATTGCAAAAAAATAGCTTTTTTTCGTTAACTTTTTCTAATTCATTTAACGTTTATTAGATACAAAATAATTATAAAAAAAAATTCTTTTAAACGGCAACGTCGAACATTTACAGAAGAAATATAGTAGCGCCATCAAGTTTTAAAGTGAACGATAAGGAAACGTTTTACTGATCTAGGTAATTTGTGTCTTAAATTTAAATTTTCTGTTTTTAAAAAAGCAAAATGTATGATCTTTTGTTTAATTTCATTGATTAAAACAAGTTAAATTTCAAAAATTGTTTAAAATAATTCATATTTTATAGTGAAAAATTAAACAAATCTCTAAAAAAAAAAATGAACAGTACTTTTGAATATTTATAGAAGAGAGTAATTGTTTTAAACTTAAACTAAATTTCTAATTTGAAAAAAAAAACTTAAAATTGCAAACTGCTAATTTGAAAAATAACGGATTGAAACTTTTCAATAAAGGTGAAACGATTTCATTAACTTACAAAAATTTTGAAAGCAAAAATTGAATTTTACGAGACAAATTGATTATTATTTAAGAATTTTTTTATTTTGAATATAATTTAAAAAATTAGATTTAGAAAAAATTCAGATTTTGTACATTATAAAATTAATTATTTTTGAACGAAATTTAGTAATTTGTTATTGTTATCAGTTATGAATGGTTAATCAACTTTTAAATTGTACTTGAGCAAATGTTCTATTAACTATCATATAACATCGTTACATGGCTGTTAACTGAAGTATCTTTTGAATAATGTTAGTAAAGGCTATTATTATTTAATTTAAAAAATCGTTTCGTTATTTAAAGGCTACTAAAAATGATATTGGGAAAAAATGAAACTATTAACAGTTGCTATATTCATGTTACATAATTGTTATATACCTGTTATAAAACTTTGTTATACCTGTGCTCAAATATATTATGTGAAAATACATAACAGTTTCAGAACCGTTATTAAGCACTGTTCTACATATCAATGTTTAATAATTGTTATATGTTTGTTACTTGTCTGTTATTTTCTAATTGAAAAAATGTTTTGCCAAAACCTTAAAAAATGTTATATCCTAACGAAAATGTAACTAATTATGATGTAGATACGCATGGGTATAAAAATTTCGAAGCATTAAAATAAAGTTTATGCTTAATCAGTACTAAATAATTTATCAAAAGAAAACATTTCTCATAACCAAAACTTTCTTTTATTCGAAGAAAGTAAACGTAAGTGATTGAAAACATTAACAGAAACGATTAGTAACTAGTACCTTTTGTTTAGAAATTTCCGCCTTCTATTCAAATCAAGCAAAAAAAGCTATAAATCTTACGAAGAAAGTTTAGAAAATAGGAATTTTGCTCTTTTTACTTTCATTAAACAGTATGCAAATTTAATATGCGTAAAAATAATTAAATAATCGTTTAATTTAAACAACAAGTGCATAAAAAATTGATTGTTTATTAATGTTTGAATTTAATTTTCCGCAATATTGACTATTATCGCTTTCTTCGTAAGTTAGAAACTAATTTGTAAACCAATTAAAATGCAAGTTTGGTTTTATTTCAAATACTTTAAAGTTGTAAAGTATTTAAATTCGTATAAATTTGAAAACGTTGAACTTTCTACATATGTTTGAACATTTATATATATCTTAACCTTAAAACTAATGATTAGAACTTTATAGATACACTCATATTCATTTATCTTCCGATTAAACTCTTCCTGATTTGTAGATAACATAAGGTAACATATTATGAATAAAGATTAGGGCTTTCAAGCTTCTACGTATACTGTTATACGTTTTTTTCGAGAGTGTTTAAAGTTATCTTTTAAAACTATAAACTACATTTTCTAAAATTATATGTATATCAAATTTTGTTTGTAACTCTATATAGAGCAATATTATATTCATTCAAGATTTTTCAAACGCCTTTTAATGTTTCTTATAGTAGTAATTGTTCCTTTAATTAATTTTTTTCACATAAGTGTTTTTTAGTCAAGAAAATAGATGACAGTGGTGTGTGTTTTTAAATATGACTTTAGTCGTATAGCTATATATGAAAATATTCATAATTTTTTATATAAGGATGACTTAGTCGTTTAATGTAATAAGTTGTTTAAGCGATTTTAATTCATTGATAATGGTTTCAAATATGAGATTTGTCGCACTTGATATATTAAAAAAGGCGAATTTTCTTTTAAAAATTGGTACGCAAATTTTAATTTGATCCGAAATATATCTTTTAAGTTTTTATTTCTATAAACGATGAATGGGGTAATTTTACTTTCACCCCCACCTTTTATTGTTTCATAACGTTTTAGTCTTAACTCTTGGACAAAAAATTAATTTTTTTAGAAAACAAAGGGTATGAGCTCAGCTTTTAAAAATTTGTATGCGATGCTTATTCTTGCTACATTTGAAAAATCCAAACGTGAATCTCATATGAGACATGCTGCATTTAACATTTTAAAGAAAATTTTAAACAAATTTTAAATTAGAAATAATATTATCGATTTCCTATTTAAAAACCTTTTTTTAAAAAGTAAATTTTATCTATAAGTTATTTCAATATACTCTTTTATTCATTAAAAAACGTTTACGCCAATATGTTTGCAAAAAAATTAGTAAAATATTTAGAACATATTTATACATTAAAAAGAATAAATTACGATTATCAAAACTGTTTCTATAATCATTTCAAGTATAAAACATGTTATATAAACGTAATTGTATTTGAAATTATATTTTAATACCTTGAGTGCTGTGAATCTTAATCAAGACATGTGAAATGTCCTTTTTCATTGTGCTAAAATCACATCTCATATTAAATATTCTTAGAAGAGTTTTCAGAAACATGTTTTTTATGCAAACTGAAATATTTTTAAATGGTTTTTCTAAGTTTTTTTTTTAATAGCGTTAAAATGACACTATATAACCGCGCTTCTAATGTTAAGAAAATCACCGATCACTGTATAGTGGCCATTGAAACGTGTGCCTCAAAACTGCATACTCATGTCAGATATCTGAATTGAAATTCAGTTCCTAGATTTTTTAGGCTTAAAAACTAATAAGGATGACAAAATTACATAAAAAAACAGTAGGTTTTAGTTGATTTTTTACATAATTTACTACTAGTAATGCGTTTATTAATGGTTACTAACGTTTTTCTTTTTATTTAATTTAATTAATTTATTACTAAACTTGTTTTAAACAAATATGATACATTTTAGTAAAACGTTTCTAATCTAATCGAAGCATTTAGTTGATTTTATACAAATTTACAATATATTTTATTAGTGTTCACTAATTTCATTATATACTCTATTTATATTGTAGAAAATCTCTAGAGCTCCCAAATTAATTAAATATGATAATAAAATTAAGAATAAAACTTACTAAAAATAAGAGAAATGCACTGAAAAAAGTTATTATGACTACTCAGATCTTCAGACCTACTTTAAACCAAGTTTTCACTATTTTATGAAGCTGAAATTTATTGCATGATATCTAAAATAATGTTTAGTTTAATAACCAGAAGATGCCACTTTTCCAGGAGATGGCCGATTTTAATAAAGTCTTTTGTAAATTATTTGTAAAAAAAATTTTGTAACTATTAGCACATAAATTTATTAATACAAACATTTCTTTAAACTTTGGATACAATTGGATTTATTTAAGTCTACCGGTTTATTTTAACATAGTTCTAATATACGTTTCTTCCCATGAACATATTTAAACATGTCTGTATGACTGTGTATCAAAAATTGCTATTCAGACAATAATTTTGGGTTAGTGAGTTTTTTTAACAGCTAAAAAGTTATTCACAGAACCAACCCTTGGGCTTTATTTATTTTTAGACTAAAAAACTTTTAAGCATGCAATCAATTCGCCAAACCTGTAACATTTTTTGATTAACACTTATTTGGATCTGTGTCATCATAATTAAAGATAATTATGTTTTTTCGAAATCAGTATGTTTTAAAAGTCATTTATCGCTATAAAGGGCACAAGAGTATAGATAGTAATAACGAATTTTTGATTATTTATCATTGTACGAAGTGGTTCTCCAATAAAGTCAATTTTGAGTGAAAAAACTGAACTGCTTATATTTGAATAAAGATCAAAAGTGAACGATTAAAATATATCAAAGGTCAAAATTACACTATGAAATAAAATAAGGCTTTAAAACCAGTGGCTAATAAATAAGATGCTAAGAAAAAAGATTAAAAAATAGTATGGTTAAAGGATTATCAAAAACAACAGATCTGTGTAGTCAAAAATCTGACAGATTTGAATAGTATAAATTAGTTCATTACCACACATTGTATGCAGTGCTTAACAAGTATATAATGTGTGCCTTATATGAGACCCATCCCATTTAACAAACTATATAACATCCCGTCAATTTTTTTTCTGTAAAAAATAACTAAACTATACATTTGTATGAATGAATATTTTTAATCCTTTATTATACTGTAATTTAAATTTTAGGACTTTTATCCAATTTAAAGTGGTAATTCATATTAAAGCTTCTATTGAAAACTTAATCTAATTATTATTAGTTTCTTAAAAAACTAGGTTAAATGAGATTTTCTTATTCGAAAACCTCATAAATCCTAAAATTCTAAAATTTTTAGGGTGGATTGTGATCTTTTAAGATGGATAATGTGATTAATGTTTTTATTCTGTATTAGACTGTATGCTTCAGTTGAATCATGGATGAATAAGACATGGATTAATCACTAAATAGAAGTTACTGTTTTAACACATAAGTGCCAAAATTAGAAAAATGCACGCGCAAAATAATAGCTTAAACTGCTGTTAATAACTGAATTAATGTACGTTTCGATTTTTATTTATTTCCTTCCCGAACATCTCCACAAATGATATAATTTTTCATTATCGTTCACAAATAAGATTTGTATTTAAAAACCGTGCAATCGAATGGTACAGAATAAACAGTTTGTAATGGAAAAATTGAAGTTTTAAATTTTCAAAAAAAGAATAAAATACATGCGCGTTTTGGCTCTGACCCCTAAGTGTTCAAAAAAAAAACTTCTATTCAATGATCAGTCCATGTCTTATTTTTTCATTATTTGAATGCGCTGGCATTTAATTGAAGCAAAGAGCACATATTGTTCAACATTTGCCTTCTTCGACGTCTTCGTTCATTCACATATCATGAAATAGCTAGTAAGTAAACAGTCACGTAGCTAAGTCGAATATTTTTGAACCCATCGATGGTTCAATCATTTATTCCTTTAAATCCATTAAGCTTTTAATTGTTCAGTGATTTTTTATGCAATAAGATTTTTTTACGTATTTTTGGAAATTCAATGGAAAACTAATTGACACAGAACGAACATAAAGTCAACCAAAAATTTAAATCAAAAAATTAAATTCTTGTTGCGTTCGAAAGTTTCTATTTAATATCATCTCATCTCTGATAGCTTATGATGAGTTATTGATAACAACTTAAGCCATAAAATAATTATCTATTTTCTGTCTAAGCATAATCTAATTTTTTTCTTCGAAAATTAGTCTAAAATAATCTCAGAACCCTATTTCATTATTACAAAGTAAGGTATCTTTTAATCTGGTTGGCGAGATGTGTATTTATTAGTGTGTAAATTATGTAGAAAGTGTAGAAAACTTCTACTTATGTCTAACTCTTTTATTATTTTTTTCATAAAAAATATAAAAAGTTTTAAAAGACATTTTGTGTACAATTGGAAATAAAAAATTCGATAAGCGAAAAAAAATAAAAACAATAGGACTATATTTTCCCAACATGAAATATTAAAAAAAGGGTATAAAAAACAACCCTTTGCGATAGGGAAAAATGAAATTTTAGACACGCGACATTTTTAACCACGTACCAAAAAATCCCCATAAAAAATACCGCAAAATTTTGGCGCCAATAGAAAAAATCCCGAAAATTTTCCCGTAATTTAGATAAAAAAAATTGATTTTTTTAAAAACAACAGTATCCTTGTAACAATTGCTTGTGAAATAAAAAAGTACACTTTTTATTGCATTTTATAACATCGTAAATAAACAAATTTAATGAGTTTCATTTCAGTTTTTTATTTCGTTCAACAAAAAAATTACCTTCAAGGATAAAAAACTTCCCTGAATGACGTACATTGAAAAAATTATCTTAAAATTTTATTTTCTGTTAATTTTTTACAAAAATAGCAGAAAACATTTTAATCTTCAGCTCGCACTATGAGAAACTGCTTTTTATAACGGTCATATTTTTTGTTCTGTATCTTTTCAGTTTAACAATTCTTTAAAAATTGTATTTAAGATTTGACGAGTTTGAAAAGCAAAGTTTCAAACACTTAAGCTGGCTAAATATGTATACATGTGTATGAATAATTGATTGCTTATACATTAGGCGAACAAATTATGAAAATAAAAAAAAACTTATTTTAAATGAATTGTTTGTTTATAAAAGACAAAAATTAAAGCCTTTGATTAATTACACTAACCAACAAAGGTTTTCCTCCAAAAACCAATTGTATAAATTTTGTTAGTACTGCACTATTAACGAATAAAAACGGGCACAGTTTTGGCGTCCCTATT
>AGDA01061762.1:0-19374 GCA_000281935.1 Mengenilla moldrzyki | reverse complement strand
TTTTTGTGCGGGCTGTATTTCTTAAGGCTTTTGGCCAAGCTACTTTAGACATAGCTCAACGAAATCTCTTGATAAACTTACTCAAGTATATAAGAAACTTTGTGGGAAACCTTAAACGTTTGGTACTCGAGTTAGTGTCGCTTTTAATCTTTGTTCACATAAGAGCTATTTGTTCACCGCCCGCACACTTTTAAATATAACGAAAAAATAGCAACGCACTTAAAATAAGAAGTTACTAATATTCATACTAAATCGTTTTATCGTAAAATTTACGTCTCCTAACATACGGATAATTAAATAACTAATCAACTTATAAGGTAAGACGTGCGTAATTAATAAAAAAATGGCAACTTTTATTAAATATTGTCTGAGCTTCAATAAAGTGAAATAAATTTAAAATTTTATTTTCGTTGAAAACATCATAATTTTTAAGTTTTAAGCATAGTACTAAACCGTTTGAAAAATGATAGTTACGTCCGTGTAAGAAATTTCAAAGTTTAATAAATTATCTAAAACTTATATTCAGTTCTTTATTTCTTTCATGTACTCAACGCAGTAGGTTTCATATTAGATCCATGTTTTCACTTTTTCTTTACTATGTCTAACTTATGTGTCATGCACAAGATACTAAAATTATTTTACAAAAAATATGTTTTAAAACATTTTTTATTTAATACGGACAAAACTTTCTTCTTAGATATTGAACTAGTATCAAAAGCCTTGTTTTTATCTAAAAAACCATAATTTTAGCAAAATTTTACTTATAATTAATATTAGTATGCCTATGATGTAAAAAACAAGTTAATGTATACACCTTTTTGAAATATATTTTTTATTCCAAGCTTATAAGTAGATATATACACTGAGAAAAGTAGATAATTTTTACAACTCTATTAATATTTGTATACAAAATAATGTTAGAATTTTATTAACTCTACTATTATAATATATAATTGTAAGCATTCATAGAGGCATAGTGATACTATAGTAAACTATGCCTATATTAATAAAAAATATATATTATCTCTCTCTCGTTCTCTCCCGTTTTTCACAATCTATTTTTTTCGGTTTACTTAAAACAAATAGAAATTCTATCCGTGCATGATCTTTTTATACTTTTAAAATTTTATTATTGTTAAATTGTAATTAACAATATGTTGAACTAAATAATGAAGTCCAGAAGCCTATGAATTTGACTATTCTTAGACGTTTGAATATTCTTTTTTCAGCTTGTATGGATATAAAATTCGCTAAAATATGAATTATCTGAACTATATTTGTGACTAAATGATTCATTCGACCAAAAATTTAAATGTTTCTTATCATATAATTTTTTTCAATTTTAAATTAAATAAATAAGATATTCATTGTGACTTATTATATATATTTTTAACTTTAATCATTTAAATTTCCATGTTTGTATTAGTAATATTGATGTTATGTAACAAATAATAGATATGTATCATTATAGCTAATGATAAGAATGCCACGTGTAGAAACAGTTATCTGTTTTGTGAAAATACTTCAGTTTAATGTCTGATATTTAGAAATGGAAAATATTACAAATCTTATATTTAAAATATTTATAAATTTTAGAATATCTATAGATATTCTAAAACTTTTAGCCACATTTCTCACATACATTAAAATTTGGAAATCAGTTAAAATTTTAAATTTGAATTCAATTAAATTACTTTATTCTATATCAACATAGTCAACATAATCAACATAATTGACTTTTTGAATACTCCTATTACTCTTTTAAAAAACTATCAAATTTAAATCAAACTTTATTTCAAGTTCTTTTTAAATTCATACATAATAGGCTTGTTTCAAAAGTGAACAGATTACTGATCGCTCAATTGCTAAACTTTTTAAAAATGAATGAACAATCTTTTTGTCTATATCCCGTAATAAACTAGCTTATGATAGTAAATAAAAAGTACATGATTTTGGAATTAATATTAAGAGATCGGTAAAAAGTAAGAAACAAAAGTGAGCGATCAGTGATCTGTTCACTTTTGAAACAAACCCAATATTTACTTGTATTTTAAATTCGTTTTTAAGACATTTTGGCAAGCCTATTGTCAACAGCAAAATAAATTACGTCATAGGTTGCTCTACATCATAAAATGTTACTCGATTTTTACTTTGTTTTGGTAAACGTACCTTTTATGAAGAAAATATTTAGTTAGAACATTACCAACTTCTTAAATAAAAAAGAGCTAAGGAACGTTTTAAGTACAATATAGCTAATGGTTTTCCGTACATGTTTCTTGTGATAATGTTGAAAAATATATACCGTTCATCGTTATCATTTTTCTAAAACTACTTTGTCAAATAGATGTTGAACATGATTTATTATTAGTTTTTTTTTTTTTCTTGAAAATAAATATAAATTGAATACAATGTTTTGACACTATATTTTAACCTTTAATGTTCAAAATGTAAAACTGAAACTTGCGGATTAAACATTTAAATAGAAGACATGTGTAGAAAGTGCAGTTTAAGCAATGGTACATTGATAAAGATAACGATTTGCGCGAAATTTATAAAATCTTTTAAAACATACCTTAAGATAAAAATGCCGAATAATTGCAGTTGCATGAAGAATTTCTCTTCTGTAAAAAAAGTTTATGTCAATTTCAAGGCAATCTACTACACTTGTTTTCTTTAATTATTTGTTAGTTTTTATTATTTATTATTCTGTTAATTCGTATATTTTTATTACTTTCATTTTCACTTGATACAAATTTTAAGGGATGATGACTTTTATTTATCGCTCATTTGCATGTCGAAAATTGCACGCTAAACATATTCGTTAATATGAATTGAAAAAAGACTGTTTTTCCTAATCAAACATATGTTTTTTAACAAATTGTATATAGATTTTTTTGCATGCAAATTAAACATTTTGCTCTGTGCAATAAAATGGCGTTTTCATTTCTTGGATTTTATTATACTAGAAGAAAGTATAGTAATTGTCTCTGTTTTTGTCATAAATGTCGATCAGTTAGGCTTGATTAGAAGCGATATTTGACCTAGACCAGTGTTTCCCAACTTTTTTTGTGCCATGCCCCACTTTTAACATTTATAGAATTTTTATGGCCCCTCTCATATTGACAAATTCCTCGGAACATCCCGAAAAAGGGTTCTTGACGAATTTAATCGTTCAGTTGATATTTTGGTAACGTAAAACGAAATTGTATCTAATATTTACTTGCAACATTTTTTTAAAAATTTGTTTTTTTTGTTAAATTTGGTAACGATAGCTAGTATTGCACTCAAATTGTACAGACAAAGGGTTAAAATTGGTCGAGCTAATTTTTGAATTGGCCCCTTTAACTATCAAATTGCTCCTCCCCCCTGTGAGGCGTAGGCCCCACGTTGGGAATGACTGACCTAGATATTTTTGCTCATATATAATTAATTATACACTGGGGGTAAGTATTACAAGTATATAACATAATATTAATACAGTTTTATTTTTGTCAAAAAATGAATAAATTTTACATTTATAAAACAAGTATGTAATACTTATTATTGTAATTAGTAATTTAAATTATTGATTATATTAGTTAATGTAGACTGTAAATTGCATCCAATTTTGAACATAAGAATGTTTATCCCTAAATGTATTCATGGTTAGAAACAAATTACATAAAGCCTATAATTCAACGGTTGTTAAAATTTGTCGTTGAAATTTGTCGTTGAAATTTTCATTCACTATAAAAGATGGTTTTAACCAGAATACAGAGCAAATAAATCACTTGTTATAAAAGAAAAAATGCCAGCTTTTTAAATTACGAAAAGCGTTTTGTTAAACCTATCTTAAGGAGCGTTTGATTAAGAAAATCTGTTAATAAACTTACTCAAATTTTGTAGGGTAACCTAAATGTTTTTTTTTCTTGTTAGGGTTACTCTGTACTTTTTCTCACAGTAGAATTGTTCGTGCCAGCGTACTTTTGAATTAAAAAAAGGATTATCAACTATTTTATAGAAAAATTTAAAAAATAATAACCCCTTAAATATAACGTTTTTAAAATAAACTAGGAATCGTTCAATCATTATGGTCACATTTAACAACACGTAGATCATTAATTCTTTGTAACGTAAAGAAATGTGTGACGTAAGTGATAATTCTATTAAAGGGTAGTTTACTAAAACGTCATATATCTCTGATTCTGGTTCGGTTCAAGTCACTGCATTAAAATTGTTATGAAGACTGTTATTGCTAATGATTAATATTTAGATTTTATTTTGTAATAAAACTCGTAAAAGATAAATTTTTACCAAATTGAGAATACTTTTGGTTTTGTTTCTTTAATTGTTTATTCATTTAAATATTTGTAATTGTTTTGTTACTATTTTTATGATAGACATTATTATGTTTAACACGGGAGCTAATTTTCTAAAAATTGAAAAAAAACTTATTTAAATTAAAGTCGGAAACATAATACTTTATTAATTTGTAGAGAATATAAATGGCTTGATTATGCTAACGATTAAACACATACATAAAATTCACATAGTAAAAAATAGTAAATCAAAAATTTCAGAGTTTCAAAGAAAGTTCACAGTTAAAATTGTTTTTAGAATTTACTTTTCAAATTTTAAAAAGTTTTGTGTTATTTTTTAAAATTTTGCTTCCCTGTTTTATTTTCTATGGCCATGCTCATAATCTTCATAGAAATGAGCTTAGCCAAGATGGCCTCCTTGTACAAATGTCCCATTTTTTGGTCAATGAACTACTCATGAGTAGTAGTTCATAATATTCAACATAAAATAATTCTATAAGGTAATGGGCAGGTACTTAAAATTAGGTCCAAAGTTCGAAGTCGGTGTGTCAAATAAACATTTATAGCAACATAAACATTCGTTTTGGAGTTATGATGTGAGTATTTTTTAATAGCCTATTCAATTGGGTATTAAGTGGTATTACTCAATATTCCGTAAAATCTTTTGCCCAGTCTAAAATAGGGTCCAAAGTAAAAAGTGCCATTTTCGTAGACTAGAGTTTTGCGTCAAATATAAATAAGGACACTTGCTAGGTGAACAAATTTCGGTTTTGTAAGTAGATAATTTAATGAGTTTTGCGGCAACATGAGAAATATTATGGGGAAATTGATCTCTAATCAGATAGGAGATGTTAAATAAGGTAAAATAATAAACTTCTAAGAACTTTATTAAAAAAAATTATATATTTATGTCAGTCCAGTTAAATCCGTTTTTGTTTCTTAATAGTAGAACTGATATGCTATCGAATGGTGAAAATTGATTTCACGATAAATCTTTTGTACCGCTAGAAATAGCGTGAAAACTGTACAACCAATATTTAAAATCATTTTAAGCAGTAATAATAAGGAGAAACCCTCTCGGGACTGAACGTGTGGACAGATTTTAGTAGAATATTTATTGGTTTTTAAAATAGTATACATCGTTTCGCAGAATGCAGTTCAGGTCATTCTCGCTAAATGCTTGTTTTGAACTATTGCACATATCACGAATATCTCAAAATATAACAAACAAAAAGAATCACTAAATCGAAAAAATTCACAAAAAAACTTCAAATTTAACAGATTTTTATTTTACTTGAAATGCATCATAGTTATCAAAGGCACATGCGCAGTAGTTTTTATATCTTATCAATGCTTTTAGTGGTCCTATAACTCACCCTTTAATGTGATTAAACTCTATTTTGGGAATAAATCGGAAAAAATAGTCTAGATGATTTTTTCATTAGACACAAAAACATTTTAAGGTATTTGGAGACCATTTTGTTAGGCCAAAGTACTTCCCATTAAATTAATATATGCTCTTTTACCGCCAGTTAAAGAATACAACTAAATAGAATTAAAAATCTTGAGTTTACAGCGGTTCTTTGCTTTATTATGCACAAAAATTCAGCAAACAACATTTTTGTTCATTTTCACCCCTGTTTAAGAGCAAACGAAAAATTTCCTATTTGACTTACACCAATCGAAAGACGTTGGATTGAGTTATCTAAAATAGGCGATGGTTCAGAATTAATAACTGTCCTTCTTCTGGAAATAACCACAAAACAGTAAAAATAAGGACGTTTTGTGCTTTTTACCTCAATTTAACTGGTAAGAAACGTATCCCCGCAAAACGATATATACTATAGTATATAGTAATCAAGTGGCTACAGTGGTGGCACCTATAAACTGCAAATTGGCGGTAATACCAAGCTACTATGACATGAGGTGTTTTTTATAACACCTAGAGAAAATCAGCTCTCACAATAATCTTATTACTGTCAGAATTTCAGCTTTCCTATTTTGGGTTGTGGGTACACGTATTCTATTCTCGTCGCAACTGTTAGTCCGATGATAAAAATAGCAATGGCCGTCGGTGTCGGCGAAATTAGAACTCGGTTACTCTGCGTACCAGGACTGAATAACAATAGCTAATATATTCGACTCTTACTAGTTGTACATATGTACAACTTGCTTTTAACTGCACATAGTGTCTATTGATACGATTTAAAGTAAAAAACTCTCTTTATAAAGCCACATGCAATGCTTTCAACCATATGGAAGATTGGTGAAACAATTTATGAAAAACTAAATTAATGTGATATCACTTTTTGAAATGAGAAACGATAACAGCGACAACTAGTCCCTAGATTAATGATGTCTAATTTAAGATGTCGCGTTGTCGATTTGTGTAATCTATGGTTCTGAACACAGATTGGTTACACTAGCAGAGCATTTTTTTATTTTTTCCTTTAAAACTTGATGACGCCAATTTATTTTTTCTGTTATCAATTAACGTTTTCGTTTAATATATTTTGCCTACAAATAAACATCAAAGGGAATTGTAAAAATAATTCATGAAAAGAATTTTTTGACTTATTTTTATACTTCTGAAATCCCCACCGAAAAAAATATCTTAAAAAACAAATTAAAATATTTTTGTCAGCATTGCGGAAGGTTTTATGAAAAGTTACCGCCATTGTTATTAAACTTTGTACCAACATAAAAATGAAGGGAATTTAAAAATTTTTTTCCTATGCCGATCTGGCATGGACCTTATATACATGGACTGCTCATCAAATACAAAAAGTTGTCGCCAACACAAAGGTTGTTTCTGAATGAACGCGCAAGTGTAACTATATTTTTTTTTTCCACTTAGTTAAAAAAAAAATTAAGAGCACGCGCTTTTTGCCAAAAACAACTTTGTGTTGGCGACAGCTTTTTGTATTCGATGAGCAGTCCATGTATACTATGTCCATGCGATCTGGATAGTCTGTGTTCTAAGTGAAGAGAAGTAGTCACAGATACTTTCAGTTGTCTGAATAGAGGACAGAAGTAGTTTCGCAATTATAAAACTAGTTATCGGCAGAGGAATAAATATGATAAACTTTCTATAAGTAATATCGATTCATTATACTTCATGGAAAAAATTTAAAAAAATGACATTTCAAGACGATTGTCTGTAACTTCCTGTTTTAACTTCAACTTTTTCCAGTCACACTTGATGACTTCTCCACATAATTTGTAAAAAAATTCATTACTTCACCTAGCCTTGTATGAAAAAATTATTTTCTGTTGTTCCAATACAACAAAAAGTCATAAAAAACTAATTTTATTACACACACACACACATCAGCCAGAAAAAATATATGTCCGTAATTTATTAATTATTTATAAGTAACACTAATGAGAAGCTCACGTTAAAAAAGTTACAAAAATTTGTCACTCATTTCGCTTTAACGGCCCATTATGAATTAATTTAATGGTACTTTATCTCTCGTATAAATCACGAAAACGATCAATCGGCTTTTTTCAATGAGCGCTCTTTTTTCAATGGGAACAGCCGAAAATCACTAACAATAAGCCAGAGCAAAGCTGTACGACTCCTTCTTGTTTTAGTATAGGCGAACGTTTAGACTTGATCAATTCTAGTCGAAAGAATGAGAGCTATTTCAATAATAGCCGAGAAAATTTCAAAACGAGAAAGTTAAAAATCGATTTCAAAATCACATAAGGATGTGAAACATTTCAATGGTGCTATGAAAACCATATAGGAGAAGCTACAATTTCTAGTTTGCCAAACGTTAATCCAAGTTGATTGAAATACTAATACTTTTCAGCTAAATATGTCAGTACTTCTACATGTAACTTTCAGGATTATAGTGTATATTTGTTATGTATGCATGGGTGCAACATCAACTATTCCTAAACTAAAAATATTAAAAGAGTTATTTATAGGTATAAATATATTGCAGATATTAATTAGAGTTAGGATTGTTAACATGTTAAAAGAACTGTGTTTCAGTGCAGGTCAAAGGTATAAAATTGAAATAATTTATTATCTGTAAAATATAATAATTTTTTTGTACGTCAAAGCAACTCAGCAACTCATTTAATACTAAAACAATAAAAATTCAATTAAAAACTCTGCGAAGAAATGGTGAAGTCTGCTAACTCTTAGGCTTCATAGTGATGTTACACCATGAGATCCCACAAGTGTTATCCCTCATTGTGCTGTTACTTTATTTTCACTGTGAGTAATAAGTAGACTTTGTTATAATATCACTGTGAGATACCACAATATACTACTGAGATATCACCGTGATATCGACTTCATAATTTTCCACAGTTGATTGACAAAGTACTTTTAGTTCAATCTGTATAAAAATTAAAAGATGACTGTGCAATTTTCCCGCAAATTGCATAATATTTCCATATAATTGTCTTATTCTTTACATAAGAATTTCTTTATTATTTTAATAAAATTTTTAAGAAAATTAAATTGTGCCAAATATAATGAAAATCAGAAAGAATAATTTGAAATTGAAGGTGTTGGAATTTCAATTTGAAATTAATATACTCCGAATAAAAATGATCCTGAATATTATTAAATAAAATATTTTTCTCAAAATATAACTTTTTAAATACATGGAATTTCATGTTTTTTCTTTCCACATAACATTCGTATAC
This sequence comes from Mengenilla moldrzyki, assembly GCA_000281935.1. Taxonomy (NCBI): domain Eukaryota; kingdom Metazoa; phylum Arthropoda; class Insecta; order Strepsiptera; family Mengenillidae; genus Mengenilla; species Mengenilla moldrzyki. The sequence goes on along the minus strand of AGDA01061762.1, from coordinate 10,408 downwards.
TAAAAAAATAGACAGTTTTACATTTATCCCCCCCCCCCCCATAATATTTCCAATCAATTTCCAAACGACAATAATAATGTTACAAAAAGCAGTACCGTATTTAGATACTTAAGCCATTTGTATGCGGCTGTTGACCTTGATCTACATAAAAAGGGCTTAATATGGGCTTTATTTGAGACCCGCCGCATTAAACGCGTTATGAATATGTCTGAAAGCTTAGAAATCATGTTTGAATTTACACATAAAAAATCAACAGAAAATAGTTTGAAGAATACAAGTGACATCTATAATTAATTTAAAAAAGTACGATTTTTTATTAACGGTTTAAAGCATAAAAAGTATTTTCGAAAAAATAAAAGTATTATCATTTTATATAAATTGACGAAAATTGTCAACATTTTGAAAGAGTTTAAATTAGATGACAAATAAATACAAAGCAAAATTTTGAAGTCACAAGGCTTCAAAAAAATACTATTTGAATAAATTAATTTAAAGTTTTTATTTTTTCCATCAAATTTTAAAGTGAGATTTTAAAATGACGTTAGATTTTAAATTAAGTATTATGACATAATTAATTACGTCAGTAAAAACGTCACTTCGTACAGAATAAAAATTATGGATAATTAATTTGTAATTTAGCTGTTAAATTGATTTATTTTAATTTGCGAAAAAAGTACAGTTTTAAATGGGACACTGTAGACGAAAAATTAAGAAATCTTCCTCTGAAATAAACGTTTGTCCTATTACACTGTTACTTATTCTACAAATAAAATTTTGCGATAAATTTCTTTTGCGATAATTAAAAATAAAAGATATCGGCATCAAAACTGTTCTCACTAATGCTTATTACTCCAGAATGGTGTAGTATTTTTAAAAACAAAAATAAACCTATTTTTAGGCTTAAATTAAATTAAACTTTATATTGTTAACCAGTCATTAGTTGCTCATGAATTTTTTAAAAAAATTAAAGTACATATTTTTATTATTAAAATATCAAAGTTGCCAATTTTAAAAATGAGCATTTTTGTGACGTTATTTGGTTGAAATCATGCCGCAAACGTTTCAAATTTAGTTAATTAAATTTTCATACTATAAGAAGTGCATGTTTTGAAAACAAATACGACAATTAAACGTTTGTAATTTAATGCTGGATATAATGAGCTTTTGTACGCGAGAAACAAGTTCTGCTTTATTCATTGAAAGAAACTAATAAGAGCAAAGTCAACAAGTTTGAAATCCAAGCTCCTCGAATGACTAAATTTCCTTACACGTTGTCTCATATATATAAATTAAGTCTAACGCTAATGACCCAAATTTTATGAAGATTTTAATTAACAGAACGAAAATCGGACTCGAAAATTCGAACCGTGTTATTAATTATCTATGATGATTAACGACCGCAGTCTCTCAGGACCCCTTTCAGTTCGGATTCGAACGTACATGTCCTCCGATCCTATGTTTGAGGAAACAACAGGTACCTTGAGCAAATGACGTCATTAAAGCAATCTCGTAAATTCAATCAATGTCAACATACGTAAAACAAAAATATAACTCTGTAACTCTGTAGGTAATGGTACAAAGAAGTTATGTTTGTTTTAATAAGGAAGTGAAAATTTCGTTAATTTTTTTGGCGTATTAAGGACAATTTAAAAAGTAACCTTCGGATTTATTATTTTCGTAAAAATTTCAATTGAATTCTTTCAAATTACAAGTACACTTAAGTACACTTTCCTATACATATAGATGTAAAATATTTTAGAACAGATTACACTCTTTCTTCGTAATGTTAAAATTTCTGCTTTATATAAGGAGAAAGTTACAAGCTATGTTTTGAAATTTTACATAATATTCTAAAACCTAAATTTGTGGCAATATTCAAAGGCTTGTGTGTATAAATGTGTATTCAAATCTGTCATTAATTTGTTAAGTGCGGCGGGTCTTATACGATATTCTCACTGTCTATGTTTTAAACGTATTAAGATTAAACGCCGCGTACAACTTATGACCACTGTAAAAAATTGCTTAAATGCCATTAGGTGTAAACTATGATCAGTTTGTGTACTTGAGTTTAAATTTTTAAAATTCAAAACGTTTAATTTCAACCCCTAACGAATTAAGACACTAATGAGATATAGGTTTCTTAATTTAATATTAAGGGTTATTTGAACAAAATACGAATCTGAAAAGTTAATATGCTTGCTTATTAGTTTAATAATAAAAGTTTTTCCGACTTTCTGGTGTTTAAACATATATTTATTTATATTACATTAATCTCATTAAAATATGTATAATACATATATTTTAATATAAGGTGTAAATTCACGAATATTGCTCACGAATATTGTTATATGTTTAAAATATGAGAATACAAAAATAATTTGCTTTAGTTCTGTTATAAGAGTTGATTTTGAAAAATTTATTTAAATTTAGTAAATAGTGTAAAATATTATATATGCTGTGAATTAGACGAAAATAATGTGTTATAACATAATTATGAATAATATTAAACAAAATACACGCTAAAGCATATGTTATATGTATGTTAAATTTATAAATCGCTTACAATAATATATGACTGTGATTGCTTATATTATTTTTATTAATTTGAAAACTTAGTGACACGCCAACAATTAGATAAATTAAAAAAAAATTAACTGTTAAATGAGAGAGTATATCTCCTTATTATTTCCATACATAGACTATATCACTATACATTCTAATATCTTTTCGATACATACCCAGGCAGCAAAAAGCATCATCCAAAAGTCTCCTCCACTATTTTTCTAAATGCATCCGTATAACTTAACGGCACAGTGGTTGGGAATCACTGCTTATACGACAAATTTTATTAAAAGTTAATATAGGAGTAATCGGAAGGCTCTAACCGATACCCTTGACTCTAGTTCGAAGAACGTAAAACTTTGAATGATTTAAAACCAGATTCGTTCACGGTGCCTTATTTCATTATCATTTTATTTTGAGAAAATGCTAAACGACTATTGAAATATTATCTGTGAACAAGATCTAGCCGTTTTATTGTCTATTATATACCTATTCAGTTAAGCTCCGAAAAAACGAATTTACCCATAACAGAAAGGCACACACACACGTAACAAATTTAATGAATTTTCGCAATAATAAATTCAACTTTAATGCCCAGCTAAAGTGGAGAATTTGTTCAAGTTTTTATATGCTTCAATTAACTTCTACATGCACCTATTATCGCTTTTTTCACATACATAAAGACATATGTTAAACAATTTTAATTTATTTATATATTGTCATGCTCTTTTCTACTATTATTGTTCCCAATAATTTCCGGCAACATAGGAAAGGGTGATCGGTGTTCCGAACGGTTGTATGTGCAGTGCACCCTCTTAAAAAACCACCTACGACTTCCTCGAAAGCGTGCACAGAGCTGGCGGCAAACTCCAGTGTCACCTGTTCGGCTCCAGTGTAAACGATTCAAAATTTATTGCAATAAGTGACCTTTTTCTTGTAAATTAAACGAACAGGTGTTAAGCGCGATTAAGTCGATTTTATTATCTGTTTTCTGTTTTTTTTATATATATAAGAGATAAAAAACGAACAGTTTTTTTAATCCGTTATACATTTACATAGTTTTTTACTTAAAGCTGCGTGTACGGTGTTAATACTCTAATATATGGTTTATTGGATGTTCTTCGCTAGATATATGATTAGTTTTGTGTGGCAATTTAGGCTAAAAATGAATATATATTGGTTGAACCTGTTTTTTGATTTCATACAGTTTTAAAAACCAAGTTCAAATGTGCAATTCTATATTGCCAATCCTTGTTTTTTTTTGCTCTAAAGCCTGATTTATAGGCAATTGAAGTGCTCCTATTCTTTATTCTTGGCTCATTATATAAAAATGTCACATTTGAACTCAATTTGAACTTTTGACGTTTTTTATTTAACGTGAATTTGTCAGCATTAATTGACAGAAAATTAATGATGTCGAGACTATTAAAAAGTAGACCTTAGAGTCAACAATGCTTTGCGTTGTAAAAAAGTTCATAAAAGGTGTTATTTACGCTAAAAATTAAGTTGATTTCCCAACAAATCATTTAATACTGAAACAGTAAGGACTTAATATGAAAATAAAAAGATTTTTTTCAATTCTTCTACATGAATTATATACTTCCATTTTAGTGTTCCGTATTTTTCAACTAGTGATTTATTTATTTCAAAACATGTAAAAAACGTCATATTTCTTTACATTTCAGTATAAAATTCATATGTTGAAAAATATACAGTTTTTGTTCGATAAAATATTAGAAACATGTTGAAAACAATGACAAAACTATATTTTTTTATAAAAAATTAGGCAGATGTTAAATTCATGTTTTCGGAACATATTTTAAAATTGTTGATATTATGATACGTAGGTATGTAGTATGTTCGGACATTTTATATAATTATTATTAATAAAATTTTTATTTAACTTTTAAAGGGAAATGTGGGGAAATGCTTTACCGACCTGAGTAATATATGGATGTGGAACCATCAAATATAAAATACGATATTTGTTTGAACATTTAAAATGTTGTTTACGTTTTCACAAATTTATTTTCTAAAAAATGTGTTTTTTACGCAAATAAATTGTAATTTATCGTTTCCACTCGTTAAATATTCATAAATGGTACTAAAATTGAATTAAAATTCATGCTACAATTCGAAAAATTTTCTTAACGTTGTTTTTAAACGTCAAACAATGTTGCCACTTCGTCGTACAGGACAAAACGTTACTACGTTTTTGCATAAAGTTCAACATTTTTCGCTCAATTACTTTGATCAGAAACGATTATTGTCATCTATAGTTTCCTTGAAATTATACAAACATTTTATATATTTTATCACTAAGTTGGCCATATTTTCCTAGTTTTTTTTTTACTTATACGTTGCTACATTTTATTTTTTTTTTAATAAAAGTAATTTATTTTTTTAAATAAGAAAGCAAAATAAGACAAAAATTATCGCAATTGAAAAATCTAATTAAAAGCTACTCACAATTGGGTCATGATAATTTTTTTTTTTTTTGATTCAAGGTGCTATAACTTTCATTCAGAGTAATAATTTTTCATCTCAAAATAGTATTTTTGGTAGTTAAATTGATGCATGAAAACTGAACTTGTTTCCACTAAGGAAACGTTTTCGAAAATCAGTTTGAAGCATGTTCATCTGTTTTTTAATCGGAAAGAAGATTAGGATGGGTGCAATTTTTCGTTTAGATGTAATAAGAGATTAAGTGAATTTCACATGCATTCATTATTATTATTATTTTGAAAGTATTAGTTGCATAATCGTTGCGATGAAAAAATAATTTTTTTTATGAGTTTGAATATTTAAATTTTTTTGTCAATCTTTTTCTATCCGTTTTTTATTTTTTTTATTTGCATCAATCTATTTGAAGGTTTTCTTCTCAAATAAATCATTTCGTTTTCATTCCAGTTTTTCACATTAATTTCTTTAATGAAATCGACTGTTTACCTTCTACTTATTAAGTTTTGAATTCTAGGTAGCTTAGTAACCAAATTTGCAGTCTGTGACAGCAAAATACTTGCTTTATATCGTAGTTTTCTCGTATAAAAAGCTATTCATTGTTTAAATTTTTTCTGTGTTAAATGCACTTTTTAACTTTGTTCATCCGATGTTAAACTTATTATCACCAAAAACTCGGATACGCCACTTTTATTTTGAATAAGAAAACCTTTGAATATTTAAGTTGATATTAGTCGCGTTGGAAGTATGAATATTTTGTAACTAATGTTAAGAAGTATAAACTTGGCACAAATTATTTAATTGTTATGTACTCTTAAGTATCTACTGTTAGAGAAAATAAAAAAACCACAACACTGCAATCATTATCAATGCTTGACGTCACTAAATGACGTAAGTTTGTACGACCGCTTCTAATGCATTGCTGTTTTTAGAGCCATTCAGAATCTAAATTTCAGATCACTAAAATTGTCTATATATCCGAGGTTTCGTCTAAATCTTGTTCTGTATGTTTACGGATTACATCAAGAACGTATTATACGTCAACTGCGCATTCTAACATATTATTTTTTTAATGCTTTTTTAGCTACTACATAGGAAAGCGCATTTGCATTAATGATGTTTCAATACGTAGTGAAAATTTAAATTTTTAAAATAGAATCTACCAATATTGTAATATTATAGATCATAAAACTAGAAAACAAAGCAGAAATTATCAAATCATATCTTTTTAAAGATGTCTAAAATAAAAACGATAGACTAAAAAAAAACTTTAACAAAACCGTTATCAGCCGTTTATAAAATACGTTATTTTAGCATATGTGCTCTCTAAAGTAGAAGTAAACATGCGTAAAAATAAAAAGTTATGAAAATGCGCAGTCTATATATAATAAGTACATGGTATTAACATCAGTGCTTACTAAATTTTAAACTTTCAGCTGATCTAAATAGGTTTCCGAAAAGACTTTTAGAAGGTAAATTGGATCATAAAAGAAGACAACGCGTATTGCTTTTTTTACCTTTTTACGTGGCACCTGACGTAATTCTGGATGCACTCAAGTCGAATTATGACGTAAAGAACATTTCAATTGCTTTTCGATTAATAGAAAAAACGTATTAAAAAAACTACTCTGTGGTTACATTCAGAAACTCGTATGCGAGCTGAAAAAGTGTAGAAAGTTTAAGTATAGTGTTAGAGTTGATAATATTCTTATAGATTTGAATATTAAAAAAATCTGCACATTTTCTACTCAAACAGAAGTTTCCGAATGCACATTGTGGGTGTTTTATATGCACATTGAGCAGGTAATTGTCTCTTAACTTTTTGAATTCTTGCTGAAAAGTTACATATCTGATTTTCTTCTATATATAAATATTTTCGTAAATCTCACCCTATTAACCTGCTTTAACCTCATTAAGTTAAAAATTACCTACAGAGTAATAATTTGAGATATAAATTTTGGTGACCCAAGTGTATTTGCGAAGAGAATTTGTTTGACTGAATTAAACGGGATGAATTTATGAAAACACCTTATGTTATTCTGAGTTCAACTCATCGAACGGTGTTTTTATAAAATGAACCTAGTTAACCTACTCCTGATTTCATTAGGTTAAAAACTTTCTGCTTATAATAACTTAGGTTATAAATGTTGACGATTCAAGTATGTTTACGAATAGACTTTGACTATCTAGGCTTTATCGAGTTGAATTTACGGCAGTATTTGAACTAATTTATTAATAAATTTAAACTTTTATTTTTAAACTATGGTTTCAATTTATAAAGTTTACTTTTGTATTGCAGTTATGTCGAGAGAGAGAAAATGATTCAGTAAATCGTAAGTTTCTTTGAGTGTGGCAGAATATGTTTGTAAAACTCTAATACCCCTTAATTATAACTGTATGGAAAAGCTGTTCATCAACATGTTTTTAAAATTTTTAAAAACTAGTAATTTAATAAAAAAATTAAAAATGTAAACAACCGTAAACTATATTATTATATTATTGCAAGTTATAAAATTGTACTTAATGGTTACTAAGTTATAATTTATAACTGTTATAAAGAAGTATTGAAATCTCCACAGGGTGTAATGTAAAACTAAGCATGCTGAGCCAAATGTGTTGATTTAAATAAATTCTGCTTTAAATATAAAAACATTTATTACTTTCTTCATATAATATAAAATATACAAAAGACAAATTTAGGTATTAATTTTGAAATTTAACTATAATTCATCTTTACATATTGAATGGAATATACTATATTTAGTAAAGACAAAATTTCAAAAAAAAAATTTGAAGAAAATAAGATTATTATTTTTTTGATCCAAGTTTATACTGTTTTTTTTTAAAAAAAAACTTTTAATAACGTTGCGATTTGAATTCAAACATTCATGACATCATTAATTACGTCAGTAGTGATGTCACTTCGTAAAGAATAAAAAGTATATACCGTAAATCTGCAGTCTAGGCGTTAAATTGATTTATTTGGGATTAAAAAAAAATTAGATCGTTAAATGGGGTCTTGAACAAATTTTAAGCAACCCTGCCATAGTTCGTTAAAAGATTATTTATACTATTTGAATTTAAAACGTGTATAAAATTACATCTTACAGCTTAATTTGTATTTATTGTTTTAAATATGTACATTGAGAAAATCGTATAAGGCATATGAAATGTTATAAAACAGTTTTATAAAACTTTTAATCTTAGGTTTGCTTTTTTCTATAAATTTTGAATTACTTTTTTTAACTTCTGCTACCACAATCAACATAATAATTGCTTACTTTATGAATGAAATAGTTAGTGTTGTTATGATAATCGAAAACACAAACGCAATTTCAATAAGTTTACTGAATGAATGACTTAATACAAAAAAAATGAATATAGAAATTTCAAATTCGTGTAAAACGGCCTCTTTAGCAGTCTTAATATTGGTTTAAAAGTGTTAAATTTTCTCATTAAATGTAACAAATTAGTGGCATTTTAAAATATAAAAATAAACAAGTTAACTTCTGTATTTTCGTATAAACGAGGTAATGTTTATGTGAGAAATTTTTATTATGCTGAAAAAAATAACTTTTGCAATTTCTGCGCATGAAATAAGCAAACAAATAACTTGATTTCTATTGAAAAATAAAATTTAAATTATAAATACTGGACTGTGGTGAAGAAGATTAGAAATCCTGCTCTAAATTTCATTTATCAGATTTCTAGTTATTTGGTTCTGGAGACTTAAAAATATTTGCTTTTATATCTAAGCATCCATGAATACTTAGAGTTAGGGATAAGAAAATGTCGGTCCACGGACCGCAACCATCTTTCTTGCTTACTTTATCCAACCCGTTATAAAATTCGACATGTAGTTTCTTTAAATTCTTTTTATGCGATTTTGTTAAAATTATCCGTATTGATGTGCGTAGTATCAATATAAAATAATTTGTGTCATTGCGATATAGATAAATAATAATGAAATTTTTCATTAAATTTAGTATTCATCAATTTAATATAATAAATCATATTTTTTCAAACATCACGCAACATAATTTACCAGACGCAAATTATTCGCATGTACATCGAAGTAAGATAATTTACTGTTGCAATTGTTCATTATAAACTGTCAAATTTCTTTGTCTAAGTACTTTAAAATGATACTTATAGTGTTTATATCAAAAAAATTCTTAAGTAGAAGAAAACTACACCCAAAACATTCACGTGTGCTTAGCATTTTGAAAATTTTATTTTAGTCTGCGCTTAAAAAATGCCTATCATTGCTTAATGTCATCAGTTCATACCTTTAACCTATTAGATAGAATGTACGTAAATATTAAGTTAACATTGTTCTAAAGCTCTTTATATAATTCGTTATAAATTATAAAAAAAGAATAATAAAGGCAACTTACTTAATAAATTATGTTAGAAATCTGCTTCTTAGTTTGTTTTATGTGCAAATCCATTGTACGTAGAAAGTGCAATATGTGGTCATCAATAGAATTCTCTGACGAATCCAATTAAGAAAATCGATTAAATAATTCAAATTTTAATTAGAACGAAAATTGAACAAAAAACTAATATGTGAAATTGCAAAAGTAACCAACATGTGTATGTTGAAAAAGAGATTTTAAGAAACGTTCTCTTTATGTTCACGTTAGAAAAGCACATTTATAGAAAGTAATTTCGTTAAAGAGAATTTTCAATAACCATCTGTTGATTCGTTATAATAACCTAATTAGATGAATTTCGATCTATATTTCGTTCAAATGCAAAGTTTAATTTTACTGTTACCAGTCGATTTTTATTGCTCTGTTGAGCATATAATTTTATTAACTTCTTTCAAGTTGTATAAAAAAACATCTTTCTCGTCCATAAAAAATATACCGTAATCAATTAAATGGCTATTCATCTAAGCAGGCTTCTTTTAAGTACTTGATTTTTGTGAATTACAATTTCTCATTAAAATTTATTAACTTCCCCCTCCTTTCCTTCAATAATTAATAATAAAGTAAACAACCACGAGTTTAAAAACAACTTATACTTACCCAATTAAGTGCCATTAATAATGTTAATTAATTGAGAAAAATTATAGCTTTTTTCTCTATGCGTGCATAGTGTCTATGTGTGTATTTGATCTGTGCCTGTTAATAATATGCAGGTTAATATTTAGATTTTAGTTTAATGTAGTTGAATACTACGTTGTACTATATCAGCAGTGGGCAAATGTGACTCTTAGAGCCGTGTGGCTCTTTATTACCTAAACTATGGTTCTCCAACTCCAGTTGACAAGAACAAGTGAATCTGAGTAAAAATATACGTTTTCAAAATTTATTGAATGAATTTTAAAATTTAAAATTTTAAGTATGAAAAATATCTGTGAGACTCAGTATAAATAGAA
>AGDA01061742.1:0-18314 GCA_000281935.1 Mengenilla moldrzyki | reverse complement strand
CCGCTAAATTGGCAACTCTGGTTGCAACCTAAGTTATGATTTGTGATTTACGAAAAATGTAACCAGGTTGCTCGCCAAAATGGTCTTTTGATACACTAAAATTACAGCAATTGGGTTTGAAAAAAAAGAGTTGTTAAATCAAGGACCACTTGCGGTAAAAGGTTAACCCGCAAGGAGTGTCGAAGTCGTTAACGATGTTGTTGACGATGTCATTGACGATGTCGATGTAGAATAAATTAAACCAATGACCACTTGCGGTAAAAGGTAACCCGCAAGAAATGTCGATGTCGTTGTCGTTGTCGAAGACGTTTTTTATTTTTTTAGAAGGCAATCAACTAACACCTTTTAAGGTTGAAACTCGAGTGTCTTTATTCTTTTTAAAAGAGTTTTGAGTCCAAGTCTTGGAAACTTGGACTTTACAATACCTAAATAAATAATAAAATTAAACTTTTGAAAAACAACCAATGTAAATAATAAAGTTCTATTTGATAAAAGAAACTTAGTTTTTCTTTCGATTAAAAAAACAGCACTCGGAGGTTTACTTCCTCCGCATAGGTGATCCACCATAACAGAGTTCATTTTGGAGAAAACTATATTTGTGTTCACATGTGATATAAAATCTTCAATATATATTTGAAGAACCTAAATATAATTTTCACCAAAATAATGTACTCTTGTGTTTTTTCAAACACACAGAATAGAACAAATTTGTATGAATTTAAAAAAATAATTTTATTGTAATGAATGCAGCTAATATTAAACTCGTTTTTCTTGAATTGTATTTGATGAAATAAGAAAAGTTTTTAGCGGTTTTACGATTCGTGTTCAAATTTAACACAAATGACCCATGCGCAAAAAAGTATTACAAAAAAATCAAAGAGATTTGCTCTGTGAAAAAAATGAACAAAAATTATTTTTCACTTTGTGACTATTGCTGATTGAATAAATCCTTTTCTTATTATTGGTGTAAAATGAAGCATATTTGTATCAGTAATGGACAGTTAATCAAACTAATTTAAAATCATCGTGTAAACGGCACAATGGTAAGAAATTGGAAAAAATAAAATTAAGATGGAAGTTGGTTCCGATTTTTTTTTCAATGCTTGGGTTATTTGTTACGAAATTATTCAAAGCGAAACTGTAACAGATTTTGAATGTTTGAAACGTAAGAAATTATTGCATACGATCAAAAAAATCCCCATCTAAATTATACACCTCCTTTGAACGTTCTGTTGCTCATTATAAATCACAACGTTCAGTAAGTCGTTGAAGTTGAGAGTGAAAGAGAGTATTCATATATATATATATATATATGTAGTTGTATTTGTGCTAATCAGACAGAGTGCTTGCAATAATTAACACGAAACAGATATTTATGAATAACAGTAGCTTATCGAGCAAGCGAAAGTCCGAATTCGAAAAATACGCTATTACGACAAGGACACGAATTTATTAATTAATTCACGAATTCGGTAACACACATTCCGATTTATTGTTCTAGCTTCGACCAATTTGTTATCTTTGTTTGTACCTTGAGACATATTTCTGTATACAAAGATCACTGATATTGAACAGGCGAAACAAAGTATTGCAGCTGAAACAAAAAATAAGTGAAAAGAAACTTTCACAAAATTCGCATAATTGCATTAGCCGATTTCCGGTAATTAATTCGATTAAATAATTGTCGATTTTCAGTGCAAAATTATATCAGTTACAACTGTTGCAAAATATTGCTACAATTTTGTAATCGTAACATGTTTTGTTATACTGTCCTATACAGAGTTGGCAAAAGAGCTTTTTATGAGAATCCGATCGCTTGGCGGCTGCAGGCTCAGCTATTTCAAACGTAAAGGAACGATCTCAAGGCCACGGAACCGTTTTTAACATCAATATTATGGTCACAAGGCAACTATGGGCCGCTGTTTGCCGCTTGCTGCCATTGGCCATTTTGCTATTGATCTGTGTAGGGGTTTTCGCTAAGTCTAGTGATAAGTCGTATGCGGTATTCACAGACCAGGGAAAATGTTCGCGATTCCAGCACATTTTTCTGAACACTTCGTGCAAAATTCGGGGTGAGGTTAGTATATGTTTCGTTTTTACATTGCAACAAACAAGTAATTAATGTGTCAATGATTTCATTTTGTTAATGAGTTTCTTGAAAAAAGGTCACTACTTTTTCGTAGAAATTTATTCAACTGATTAATTACTTGTGTTTTTAATTTGTGTTTTTAATGTTAAAAATAGGCAAGGTAAGTTAAACTGAATTTAATCGATTTCTAATTATTCGGTTATTGTTTTATCGAAATAGGTTTATTCCTTAAAATAATTAAATATTCGCAGAAATTGCAAAAAACTAATAAAACATTTTATTAATATGAATCATCAGGCAAAATTTTTTAAATTTTGTTCCTCTATTATTTCTACATTATTTAAAAATGTTAATTCTACTTCTGTAACTGATTTTTTTTATAAATTAACGTTTAAAATTTATTCAATCAATTTCATACATATATAAATTTACAAATTATATTTTATCCATATTTCTAACTTTATTTTCTTCTTATGTTTAATTATATCTAAATACAAATTACAAAAGTGGTTTTGCTCTTTATTAAGATATTTTCCTAAATTACTGAGTGAATGTATTATGCTTTAGCTATAATATTAATATTCAGAATATTTCACAGTTAATTTCTTTTGTAATATGTTACAAATTTAACAAAAAATCTTTAAAAAATCGTATTTTTTTATTCGTTTCTGGTTAAATTTCGTTTCTTTTAATAAAGCGAAAGTCGATTTTTTTTCATTTTAATAAATTTGCTTAAGAATTCACTTATTACTTTTTTATACATATTAAAAAACGTTTAAGTTGAAGGCTATTTGTTACTTATTGCAAAGTAAATAAACGTTAAATTAAAGTACAACGTCTTAAGAGGGACTTTATTCTATAAATACTATTAATATAATAAAATGCTTGCTGACTTTGTAATATTATTGTTTTTAAATTCTAATAAATATGTTTTGTTTTTATTAATAAACGATAATGTAAACACTTATTAACACTTAAGAAATATTTCAGCTGTTTAGTGATATATTTTTTAAAAAATTATTTATTAAAAGTTTTAATTTAAATTTGTATTTAAGAAATAATATGTAGATTTTATATATGCAAAAAAACCTATAGGCATTGAAAAGATTTCTTTTCTAAAAATAAGCATAGTATTATATCTTACAATTCTATATAATTAAAAGTAAATACTGACGTAAAAAATGTTTTTAAGATCGTGAGCTAATTATCAATGATGTTTATAGACTTGAACAATTTAATATAAAAATCGTCAATTTTCAACTATTATTACAGAAGTATAAGTAAAATATTAATCCGTTAAGCCAATATGTTTCTTAGAAAAACGGTAAAACTTTTCAGTTGTTTTATTGTTTTATGAATACATAATATGAATAAAGGACAATATAAACAATTTTTTTTGGAAGCTAAAGTAGTCAAAAATACAGTTAAAAACTTAAAATTGTAGATAAAACTCTTCTTTTAAAATTATTTTAAATTATTCTTGTGTAATATAAATTTTCGATTTTTTCTGCATTTTATTTTATAGTGTTGGTTAAAAAGTATTAATATTTAAAAAAAAATTTCATAACTTCAACAAACTCTATAAAATTTCAATTTCTGTAACTTTAGTCGTGTTCAAAAAGTGTGTCCCGAACAGGACAATTTTACACTATAGCTACTCAGAAGTACTCAACTTCTATGTTTTTGTACAAGACCGAATAAGTTTGCAAAAATACTTTTCAACTCTGTCCCGAACAGGATAGACTTTTTGAACACGACTTTTATCATAATTCAATGTTACGAGGCTCTGTTATTTAAGTTTCATGCTTTCCTAAAGTATTAGCATTTTTTATCCTAAATTAAAACATTTGTTCTTATTTTTTATAAATTACAAATTAAAGTCCTGCATTGGGCCGGATAACTTGACCAAATCCGAAATTGACCCAACCCGATTTTGAGTCGGGTCGAATTCGGAATTGATTTTAAAAGTTTCAGGTCGGGTCAGGTTAGGAATCGACTTTAAAAATTTCGATTTAGTCGATTCGCGTTCTAAGTGCCTGAAATACATTACATTTTAAAAAACTTTTGATAAATTTCTGCCAAAAAAAAGTTGCAAACGCTAGAACAACTTTTGAAAACCGGTTTTTAGTTCAAATTTCAGAACTTAAATACATACTATAGCCACTATAATCTTATTTGTGCCGTAAGGAGTATGTGGTCTATTTAGAGACGTTAGAATTTAGAATCTCATTAGGTTTTAATAAATATTCCATTTTATATACGACATTTACGAAACTTATGTACTGTATATAGTTTTGTTTCACTTGATGAAGCTTTTCAAAAACATAAGTATGAACTAAGGTAAAATCATGCTTAAATAAATTTCATAAATATTTTATACGTATTTTTTAAATTTATGAATAAAATATTATTACAAGGAAATAAGCACATGTTTTACATATTTTATCTACAAGTATAATGAAAATGATAATTTTCGGTTCGAGTCGGGTTTAAATAATTTCGATTCGGGTCAGGTCGGGTCGGGTCAGGTTGGGCTTAAATAATTTCGGGTCTGTTCGGGTCGGGTGCTGTATTTTTTAATCGGGTCGGGTTCGGATTGAAATTATTGACCCGATGCAGGACTCTATTACAAATTAAATCAAAAACTTTATCTACTAGTCTCAAATTCTAATTTGTGTTTTCAATTAAAATTTAAGTTTGTTCGTGGAAAAGACTAAAACGTACGAAATAAAATTTGATTAAAAAAAAAGAAACAATGCTAATACAAGTAAATGTAAAAAATTTTATTTGTGCTATAGTATTTTTTGAAGTGGGGCTATAATTATTTAAATTAGATACTTATAAAAGACTTTTATCAAAATATTAGAAAATTTCAACGTCCCAAAGAATAAACTTTACAAAAGTTAAACAAAGTAAAAATATTTGAAACAGTTTAAATAAAATATTTTGATAAGGGATTATTTTTCGCGCGAAATTCAAGGCAAACCTTTTTTTTTGAACTTTTTTATCTTTTAAAATTGTTAATTATTTTTTTTAATTATAGCATACAAAACTTTTTTTAAATTTATTTAAACATGTTTAAAAGAAACTACAGAAATATTTACAATATTATTATACTTTTTTTAATAAAAGAGATAGGTAACAAAATTATTAAAGGTTGATTTATTATTATCTGGCATTTTTTTAACAAGTTTTATTTAATAAAATCAATAACAGTATTTGAGAAATACGTATTTAAACGATTATTCAGGAGCGTAGTTTCCGTTTACTTCAATTACTGCTTCCAATTTGCTTGGCAGATTTACTGACATTGAAGTATTTAGCTAGTATTCGTTTTGTTTGACTCTCATTCTTTTTCATGGTTGCCAGAAAAGCCTGATCGTCAAAATTTGTTGAGGGGGCCTCTTCCTGACTTTTAATTTAGGCTAGTATTATCTGGCTTGAAACGAGAAAATTACTCCTTATACTAACATCCGCTGATATTCTTTTGTCAAAGAGCTCGTTGAGATTGCGAAATGACTGTGTTGTCTTCCATTTTCTCTTTTTTTATTAACAATAAAGATTATTTTTGTACGATAATAATAAACAAAATGCTACTTCAATTGGTTTTAATCATGCAAATATAAATACTGGATAATTACGTATTATTTTAACAAAAAATTGTAATGAAACTTTTTTCCTAATTTTATTTTTAAGATCGAAAAAAGTATAAAAGTAGATAAAACTAAAATAAAAATTAGCTTCATAAAAGAATAAAATAAAATAAAAATTTAGTGACCTTGCTACATTTAAATTATATATACTTATATACGCGAATTCAAAAGCTTACTTAAACTGATAATAAGTGAGTCTTAGTGTTTTTAATTTGTTCAAAGCGTGGAAACTTAAATTAAATGATGAAATATTTTAAAGCATTTTAAAGATCTAAAAATTGTTTAAAATCTGTTAAAAGCTGCTCTAATATTTTTATATTAAATAAGAAAAAGATGTTCTTAAGCTATGTTTTATGAAAAATTAATTTCCATTAATTTTTTTAATTTTGATACTTTTTTAATACTAAAGGATCTTTGTATATTCATTATTATAAACTGTAATTAATATATATTTAAAAAACTTACACAATTGGAAAGTATTAATCAGATACAAATTTATCAGATTTAAAAAAATAAAAAACACATTTTCGTCAAATAACTCATGAATCATGCAATATTATGAGAAATTGACCATCAGATATTTAGTGTATAACAGGGGTGGCCAAACTTTTACTCCTTAGGGGCGATTTATTTTCTTAAATAAAGTTCACGGGCGACTATGAACACGTTAGAACCGTTATCTGTTTTAAAAAGTTGTTTTGATTGATCAGCATATATCTGCTGTAAACAATGAGATTTTGTAAGAATCCTATTTAAGTTTTATTATATTTTTAGGAATATTTACATGTTCAAATACAAAATTTAATAAGAAGTAAATTGTTAAATTTTATTTTTGCGGGCTATTTTCAAAGCCTTTGTGGTCGACGTCTTGGCCACCGCTGGTGTATAAGATGTCGTAAGAAACAACATAATTATTTTTAAAAAAATTTTATCAAAAACGACATACTATAGCGAAACATAAAGATGATTTTTATGCATAGATGAAAAAATTATAATATAGGTGCCTGAAAATGCTTTATATATTTAAAATTTGGATTGTGGGAGGTACGTATTCAAAAATATTGAAGTTATATTTCATTCTGAAAAAATTCTTGAATATTGCTTATAAAAAAAATATTGTTTTTTTTAAATAATTCCTTCTATTAAAGGTAAATTAAATTGCAAAAATCTTGAATTTATCTTTTTCTGAATTTGATTTTCAATACGATTTTTTTTATTTTTGAATTTGATTAATATCCAGTACAGCCACATTTGTTTTAAAGTTGTATTTAAATTATTTTTTCAACAATTTTTAAGATGATTATCGTCAAAAAAAAACATTTTTCTATATATAACTTTTGTGTAGAGTGTCCCGCTATAGGATAATTTATATGATTATTATTACGATGATTTTATGACGATAAGTGCCAGACCAAACAATACGAAAAATAGTACCAAAAGAAGACCAACAGCAATTAAAATAGAAATATTATAATGATCGGATTCCAATTAGTTAAAAACGTTTTTTTTGACGATTTTAAAGGGATCGATATTTGATACCTCTTTTTAATCATCTTATATCGTCGTAAAGACGAAGTGACTGTATGGAATAATATAATTTTTAGTTGAGAAAAATACTTAAATAAATTTCTATTGAAATTAGAATGAGATTTTACACCACTGTTGGATTAGTTGTAGTACGAGACATAAAAGGTCTAGCAATGTGAAAAGCATCGAAGATATACTTAATGATCATGAAGATGTATGTATTACATTTCAAAGTAGAAATCAATTTAATTAAAATTTTCTTCGGAAAATAGGTGATATCTTTTTACGAGTTACCTGAACTGAAACGTGTTAAAAGAGTGGCCAACTACTTCAATGATCCATTGTTTAAACAGCAATGGTATTTGGTTTGTAATTTTATTCTTTATTTTATTTCCGTAATACGATTTTGTTTATTTTTATTTTATTTTATTTTTTATTTCGGAAAGATCGAACAATCAGGAAATGATCAATATGATTTGAATGTTCAAGAAGCATGGAACAAAGGCTATACGGGTAAAGGTGTTGTTGTATCAATATTGGATGACGGCATTCAGAGTAATCATCCGGATTTAGCCGAAAATTATGTAAGTTGACTAATTAAATAAAGGAAATTGAAATTTATGTAATAGTCTTTGGAGTATTAAACTATGTTCTCTTGCTCTAATTGCGAAGAAAATTTAAATGAAAAAGAAAACACTTGCATGAATTATTTTACTTTATTTTTGTTGCGTTTTTTCTTAGCCAAGTGCTATTTGATAGCGTTATAAATTTGGGTACTTATAATGTAATATATCATTCGTTTGTTTTAGGACCCTGCAGCCAGTTATGACATTAATGATGATGATGATGATCCGATGCCACGTGACAATGGAGATAATAAACATGGAACTCGGTGTGCGGGTGAGGTTGCTGCAGTTGCCAATAATAACTATTGTGGTGTTGGAATCGCGTATAATGCTAAAATTGGTGGTATGTATTCAAATCTATTTTAGTATGGAAAAAATGT
This sequence comes from Mengenilla moldrzyki, assembly GCA_000281935.1. Classification (NCBI taxonomy): domain Eukaryota; kingdom Metazoa; phylum Arthropoda; class Insecta; order Strepsiptera; family Mengenillidae; genus Mengenilla; species Mengenilla moldrzyki. The sequence continues at coordinate 10,039 of AGDA01061742.1, read as the reverse complement.
TCTTATTTTCAACTGGAATCTTAGAAAATTTTCAATATTTTTATTTTTATTTGATTAAATTGACGGAAAAGCTTACCAGAAAGCTTGTAGAAGCTCTACAATGTTTAATACAAGTCTTAATACTTCTAAAAAGTATAAAAATTTACTTAATTGTATTTTTTTTTAAAAAAAAAGATCCTACATTTACTAAGTGTTTTTTGACAACTTATACTAGCGGAAAATATTATAGAATATATTGTTACTAACTTCCTAATATATAAATGTTTCTGTTGGTATCATGTTGTGATTTGTTTAAATTCTCTTAAACGTAAATATATTGGTATTTATAGATAGAACTGTGAATGCTATGCATTTGTGTTAAAATAACCACCTATATTGAATACTTGTATATGAACTTAAATATAAAAGAAAAATATCATCATTCGTATAACAGAACATATTCTAGTTTTCTTTAATTTTTTAAATTGTTTTATTAAGGAATAGAATAAAGTATCAAATACTGTAAAAAAGTATTTATTCAATTAAAGTTGGTTTTTTCGAACTAGAAGCTTAAATAGAAACTAAAGGTAAAAATTCAGTGGTTTTTTATTGTTCCCATTGACTTTAAAAAATGATGGAATATTCCATTATTAGATTAAAATATTAAGTAGATTTTAAAAATTAATTTGTAAGAGAGTTTTTTATATACTACGTTGTAAACAAAATAAACAATAAGATGTAATGATAATATAAAATTTATTTTAAATTTAAATTTGAATAAATTTAGTTAAGATTACTTTTATTTTATTTTAATTACGATTTTTTATTTAGTTACTTGTCTTTAGTTATAATTATAATTGTAATTTTCAAATATAAGTAAGCTTAAAGTATTTGTTAACAAAATTAATATTAAAATTATTGATTAGATTTTAGCTTTTTAAATTATACCGAAATCGTATAACGCTTGTCTTTATACAGATCTTTTTCATTAAATTTATGTACATCTTTAATTGAATTAAGAACATATTTTTCACCAAGAATTATTTTTGGATGAAGTTATTGCAGTTATATTTTTATAGGTGTGAGGATGTTAGATGGCACTGTAAACGATGCTGTTGAAGCTCGTGCATTAGGTTTGAATCCACAACATATTGATATATTTTCAGCATCTTGGGGACCAGAAGATGATGGAAAAACTGTCGATGGGCCAGGACCATTAGCAAGAAAAGCTTTTATTCATGGAGTAACAGCGGGCAGAGGTGGTAAGGGCTCTATTTTTGTCTGGGCTTCTGGAAATGGCGGTCGACATAGTGATTCATGTAACTGTGATGGATATACTAACAGTATATTTACGTTGAGTATATCAAGTGCGACTCAAAAAGGGTATGACAGATGTTTTTTATTAAATTTTAAAAATTTATGTGAAATTTAAAGTTGAAGAAAAATAAACTTTTTTATGTAATGAAATTTAGACTAAGGTATTTTAAGCCTAAGCTTTTCTATATGGTCAGTAAACTATTTGACTGATTGCTAAAAACGTTTATAAATTAATGTATGAAGGTTTCTAACTTAGGTTTTAGTTCGTATAATTTATACTTCAATGGTTAAATAATATCCTATTTTAAAGGTACTAAAAAGTCTTTATGATTAAAATTTTTATCTTTGCAACATAAGAGAAAGTGCATATTTTAATATCATTGTTATCTATCAACTTTAGATTTATGTATAATATCATTTCTTCCCTATCATTAATATACGGATGATTGATTTGCCAAATCGACTAATTCTGTCAAATTGAGAAATACGATAAAATACTATACATAAATAAATAATTTATTATTCGGTGATTAAAAAAATTATCATTTAATTTTTAGTATTGTATAGATTTGTTTTAAAAATGTATACAGTTAAGATACACTTGGGCTTTAATATTAAATTTTAATGAAATTCAAATAATGCATATATTAAGTTTAGTAATTGAAGCATACATTGATGGAGATGTAATTATAATGTAGTTCAGACCAGAATATTCAGAATGTTAATATTTATAAGTTTGTTGGGGGTTCAGAATAAAACTAAGACGATTTATAACTGACTACTAATTATTACCTTCTTTATTGAAGAAGTCTATATACATAAGCGGATAAAAATTTCATACAGTCAAGAGAAAAATGAAAAATGAATTACAATTTAAAAGTGTTTGAAAATGCGTTATGGTAATGAGTTCCTCAAATTGTATTTCTCTGTATTTCGAACAAGAGAGTATTAATGAAATTTTCCAAACTTCCTGATTATACATATGTATTTTCATTGAATTAAATTTGACAAAGTTAAGAATAATTTCCCAATTTTTATAGACATTTAGATATTTGTTTAATAAAGTGTGACTGCGAGATATACTACACATTATTTGCTATTTTTTGTTAAATGTATTTTTTGTTTTACAGTATATATAAGAATAACTGTTCTCACAATATCAATACTTCATTAGAAATGTAAAGATTAAATTAAAAATACCCATTTCAAGTAAAGCCTGTTTTATGACATTTCATGCCGTAGAATGAATTGAAATTAAAATTTATTTTTTTTTAGATACAAGCCATGGTATTTGGAAGAATGTTCATCAACTCTGGCTACTACTTACAGCTCTGGAACTCCTGGTCACGATTTGAGTATTGTTACAGCTGATATGGATGGAAAACTTAGATCTGATCGTATTTGCACTGTTGAACATACGGGTACGTCAGCCTCAGCACCTTTGGCTGCTGGTATTTGTGCTTTAGCTTTGGAAGCGAACCCAAATTTGACATGGCGTGATATGCAGTACATTGTTTTAATGACTTCGGATCCAACGCCTTTGGAAAAAGAAATAGGTTGGATTACTAACGGCGTTAACCGTAAAGTTAGTCATAAATTTGGCTACGGACTAATGAATGCCGGCAAAATGGTTACATTGGCAGAACAGTGGACTACGGTGCCGCCTCAACATATCTGTAAATCACGCGAAGATAATCGAAAAAGAAGTTTCAATACCTCTGTTACGCTAAAGATGAATGTTGATGGTTGCGATAACTCAATTAATGAAGTGCAATTTTTGGAACATGTGCAATGCAAAATTACTTTGAGATTTTTCCCTCGTGGCAATTTGCGCATATTATTGACTTCACCATCTGGAACAGTTTCTACATTACTCTTCCAACGACCTAGGGATATACTTAGTTCGAATTTCGACGATTGGCCTTTCTTAAGCGTACATTTTTGGGGGGAAAGACCACATGGTCAGTGGAAATTAAGCGTTATAAATACAGATACTCGAAAAGTAAACAATGGAGGCGTAATTAATAAGTGGCAATTGATTTTCTACGGTACGGATATAAACCCGATACGGCTTCGAAGTCCAGAAATTACCTACGGTCCACATTTAGGTCTATTCAATTTTCCGGTTAATTATCAATTTAATTTTGACGACATTTACGCCGGCTCTAGTCTTAATCCGTCGCTAATTGATCCAGCTGATGTAAAACCGGAACATTTGGTTGATCGTGAAATATGCTCGAATTCTACGAAAGTTTGTCGCAATCAGATGAAATCTTATAAAAGAAAATGTTCAAAGATTCTAGATGATAAGTAAGTTTCTAACTCGTCATTTTCAAGCCTGTTAAGGTTCTATTATTTTATGACTACACTTTGATAGTACTTCGTGAAATCTCTTAAGCTTTATTCAAATTTTTCTAGCTACAACGGTGAAAATAAGTTTTAATAAAGTTATAAAAAATTGTATAAATATTCGACAATTTTTTTTCTTCAATATTACTTGAAAGCATTTGTTAGAAACTTTTTTATGAATTTACATTACGATTACATAATCACAGATAAATAACGATAATATGTTATCAAATCTTATTGAAATCTTGTTTCATGATTTTTTATGGAAATTTTATACCAATATGTCTTAGAAGTATTTTTCTGCATCTAGAAAGCTATCATCCGCTTTTATTAGAAGTGAATAGGTTAATTATTTTTTTTGGGGATTTGTGTAGGCCAAATTAATGTAAAAATATAAATTTATAAAATTTCTCCGTTTAGACACTATTATAAAAACTTATTTTAAAATTTTTCTGAACGCTGGAAATGTAGTAAACAATAATGTAGATTTTAGATCAGTGGCTCTCAACTTTTTTTTCGACACGGCACACTTTTGATAATTTAATTTGATGGCACACTAACAATTAGATAAATTAAAAGAAACAATTAATCAGCTGTAAACGGAGAGAGTATATCTTTTTATGGCTTCTATACGTAGGCTATACCACTATATATTTCGATTTTGTTCTGAAGCATACCTACACAGTAAAATGAATCTTTCAAAAGTCTCCTGCTATTTTACCGTATACATAAGTAAAATTTGGCGGCGCAATTTAAAAATCTCGCGGCACAGTGATGGAGAATCACTGTTTTAGACATTAATGATGAGTATTTATATGTATGAAAATTAGACGATTGGTTTAAGACTGGTTATTACTGTACCAAACTATACTAAACATCCTGAAACCTTTATTTTATATTTTTTTTCTTGGTTTAAAATCATAAATTAATTTTTTAGTCTCTTTTTAAATGAAACGAAAATAGTGTTAATTCTTTACTATTTTTTTAATCTTTTCACAGTATGAATTGATTATGCTTAGAAAGTATTTTTTTTGTTTAGACATTTTGCTTTGTTGCCATAATTATACAGCTGTAGTAAAAATTAACATTTTAATTGAAAAAAATTAAACTGTCTTTGCAGTATAACCGAAACATTTTTAAATGACGTTTGAAAAATAAAATAAAAATCCTAAGGACAAAAGATGTTGAAATGAAAAGAAAATTAAAAAAGAAAAAAGTGAATTTAATAAATTGGTAAAAAATGCTCTAATATTTATTAGGGTTGAAAATTTGTCAGATTTCTACGTAAGTTATTTTTGCCTCGATTCAGCGAAGATGTTTTATTCATAAAGCAACTAACATATATTTTATGCGATATGTTGTTATAGCAAGCACTGAAATCTGTTACAAAAATTAATTTATTCGGTTTTTCTGAGCGAACATTAAAAACTTAATATTGAAATCGCTGATTTATATAAAAAAGTGATTGTTTTAAAGTTGCTTGTTGTTTTTTTAAGGGATTGTGTTAAAGAGTGTCCACTGAACTTCTACGCGGATTCAAATGACTTTTGTATGCCATGTCATGAGTGCTGTTCCAAATGCAATGGTCCACGGCAACAAGATTGCTTAGTATGCACATCAGCTTGTTTCACTGTGATCGATTCGAGCATTTGTATGCAGCGTTGTCCCGCAGGATATTTCGAGAGTAAATTTCTTTGATGTCAAAACTTCGATAAAGTACTAAAACATTTTATACGTGTAGATATGTCTAATAAAAGTTGCATTCCTTGTCATGCGAATTGTCTTCAATGTCCTGATGGACCGGATACTTGCTCTCATTGTCGGTCTCATTTACTAAATTATGAAAAGCAATGTTTGGCAACATGTCCAAAACATACTTTCGAAACGGATGATAATAAGTAATATTTTATTCTGTTGCTTCTTAATTTTTTTAAATATTCTAAAAGTGATTGTATTTTTAAAATCTGGAATTTTGAATTTAAAAATACGTTAGTTTTCTTTTTATAGTTTTTATTATATTACGAATTAATTGCCAATTATTTTTTTACTATAGTTATTGAATTTAAAAAAGAATAGTTTAAATTATTTAGGCCTGGATTTTTAGTATTATTCGTATAAAAAGTCAACAGTAATTATTGCTACGATTAAAAGTAAAAACATTGAGCAAGTTTCATTGTTTTAAGAATAAATTTTGCTCTAATTTGCTTACAACTATGTAGATTTTGCTATTATTTTTTAGCAATCACTGATTTAATCTTATTTTTTCAACAATATAACTATTTAGTAAAAATTTAAGTAATTTATGTGCTCAAAATAATTTGAATTGTGTTTTTCAGATGTTTGCCATGTCATGAAAGCTGTAAAACGTGTCTAGGCCCTGGTCCAGATCAGTGTGTAACTTGCAAGGATGGCATGTTTGAATTGAATAAATCTTGTTATCAGAAATGCCCAAACAGTACATATGCTAATAATGAGACAAATGAGTGTTATAATTGTCCTTTTGGCTGTAAAATTTGTAATGGATCTGAATCATGTTTGGAATGCAAATATAACTGGACGTTAAGTAGTGAATCGTTGTGTCTACCAAGAAATTCGGTTTCTTGTAAAGAAGGTTTGTAAATTTACCAAATTTTCAATGCTAGTCATGTATGAAGATTCGTGTAATTTTCTACGTGTATATGAGATTTATTATTTGACAAATACGTTGATAGTTATATGACAAATTGCTGAAATAATGAGTTATTTACTGCTTTTAGCGAAAGGCGAATTTATTTTTTTCAACTCAGACTTGCCAAGTTGTTTTATTATCTGACATAAAAATTAAATCTCTTAAATCTGATATCATTTATCAAAGAAAAAATAAATTCTTTTACAAACATTATTTTAGGAAAACTATTAAAAATTTGTTCTTGTTTTAACGTCAAATTTAACCGAGCTGAATATTCTTTGAAGTAATAGTAATAAAATAAAATTTTAAACATTTATTTCAGTTTTAATCATTAGAAGCATAATTTAAAAATTTTTAACATCTGAAGAATTATAATTTATTCGTGTGAAAAATATATTTAGCATAAAATTAATTACAGTTCATAAGAAACGTTTAAAAATACTTCGAAAAAAGTATTGATTTGAAAAACAAGCTTTAAAAGTGTTCGTTTATTAAAATTTATAGAAAAAATTTTTAGAAATTTTGATACATATTTATTTAATATAATTGTAGAAAATTTAATTTTAATAGTATTTACTGTGTAAAAATGTTTATTAAAAAATATAAAAAGTACAAAAAACTTAAAAAATTTTTATCTTTCAAAACTACCATTATCTTTCCAAAATAATAATAATAGTTAACTTAAAATAAAAAGCTATCAATTCATTTAAAAAAATATCACGAAAATAAGCTAGAAAAAACAAATACAAAAAAATGAAATTGAAATATTTTGTAAAGTAAGGGCTTGTAACTTTTCTTATTTCTTCTATTTACAAATGGGGTTTTTTGTAAAGTTTTATTACAAAATATCGGACTTTACACTGTCCAGAGGTAAGAAAAATAAGCAAACTCTGTATAAGCAACTTTTTTACTAAAAAAATACGTAAAAATATTTTTCTGATGGTAAGTATATTTATACTACCGTTTTCCCTATAAGCAACTTTTCCTATTAAGAAACATTTGTATTGAAATTGGTTCAAATGAGTTGCTTACATAGAGTGCTCACTGTATTTTTACTTTTACACTTAACTGATAAACTAGTTTTAAGTTTAGATAAACAAATAAGAACTCTTATTAAAACATCTTTTTATAGGTCTTTTTTTCTCAAAAAATCTTCAGTTACAAATGTATTAGATCCCATGCATTTAGGTATATATTAGTTTTAAGCATCATAACTTCATTCCCTATGAATTATTGCACATAAAAAAAATATATTATAGCCTCTGTTGATTGAGATTAATTTCATAAAATTCTGAATTTACGACTTGAGAACGTTTACTTATTAGAAACTCTAGGAAAAAGAGTTTTTTTTTTAATTTGTTTGTCTCCTTTAAATTCTAAAATCATAATTATATAAAAATATAAATTAAAAAATATGTAATTTTTTTGATATTTTTAAATTATGTTTAAGAACGTCAGCTTCATGTCACCATTTTTTTAAAATATAAATATTATTTATTTATGATCTAATTACATCCATGCATTTCAAAAAATAAAATGCTTGTAAACATTCATATATTACTAAAACTACAAATTTATATGATAAAAATTATCTTATTTAATTAGAGTCGTTGAAAATTAAATTTTACTTAACATAAAATTTTTTTAAAATAAATTTACATGAAAACCAATGCTTAAGAAACTAAATAAAACTTAATTTTAGAAAAAGTATTATAAGTGAAACGTTATCAACACAAATTACCTAGTTTGACATATGAAGAAATTTGTCTCAATTCCCTTCGTTTTTATATTAGTACAAATTCAAACAAAAGTGGCGATATCTTTTTACAAAGTTTTCCGTAATGTTGTCGAAAAAAAATATTTTTTTTAATTTTTTTTCAATAACAAATGTAGAAAAAATAAATATTGTGGAAATTTTTTTACTGTTTTTTCAAATTCCCTTGATTTTTACTTCAAATGAAGTAAAAATAATTTTAAGAAAACTATTTTAAACGAAAAACTGATCATTTATAAGAAAAATAAAATAGTGTTATCAATTTTTACAAAAAAAAAAAAAAAAAAAAAAACGGAGCGTTTTACTGATTTAAATAATCACTGTTTTCAGCACAGATTACCTAGATCGGCAAAGGAAAAAATTATTCTAATTCCCCTTCATTTTAATGTTGGTGAAAATTTAAACAAAAGTGGCGATATCTTTTGGTACAAACTTTCGCAATGTTGCCTAAAATACTTAACTATTTTTTATAACATTTTTTTGGTGGCAATTACGAAATTAATAAATACAGTAAAAAATTCGTTCTATCAACTATTTTTTTAACTTTCCTTAATGTTTATTCAAAGTGAAATGCAAAAATTTATAAGAAAATTATTTTAAAGCGCAACACCGATCATTTATAGGAAAAATATCGTAACTCCATCAAGCTTTAAAGGTAAAGATAACGGAACGCTTTATCGATCTGGGTAATCTGTGTTGTCAGCATTTTTTGTGTAAAATTATAAGTTAACACTACGACATTTTTGATAATAGTGATGATATTGCAATTCCACTATACGGAGGTATTTTAATATTGTTGCACTTTATCGTTTTTTAATGAAACATATCATCATACCACTGTATTTATTTCTATAATTTTTGTTTCTAAACATGTAATTTGTTATATTTAAGTATAGGAAAAACTTGAATGCTATTTTTTCGTTAAATAATGAGAATTTTTAATAGAAATCGATGTATTTAATTTAAGCGAAATATATATATATATAATGTACAAGAAACATCGATTACTATAATGTGGGCTTATATTTTTGTATTATCGAAAAAGTATAAAGTTTCTGTTTGTTTAACTAAATTAAAAACAAATATATCTTTATAAATGAAAATGTACAAACGACTAAAATCAATACGTACTAAAGGACATGAGAAATAAATTTTTTATTAATCCACTCTTATAACCAACCGTAAAATAAGAATATATTTATTTCATGTTCGGATAATGGTTATTATATGAGGAAAATTTAGTGTATAAAATTCTTTAAAATTTTAATATATTTAGTCTTTTTATTAAAATATTCGATAATTATGAAAATAAAATGTATATTGGCCTAAAATATTGCAAAAATGATAATTGTAGCTAAAGAATAAAAAAATTATAAATCGTTCAATTAGATTACTTAATTTAAATCACACTACATTTCATTTATTTTAAGAAATGAAAATAAAAATTTATTTTAAGTTTTATTATTAAGGATCTAATTAATGCTAGTAACGTTAATGAAATTACGCTGAAGAACAAATTGAACTTTTTTTTTCAAGAAAAAAAAAATGTAAAATTCAAAATAAATTTTACTTTTCAAAACCGATTTTGTGGAAAGGGGTGAAATGTGTTTTTCACATTAAGAAATTGAACCTATCACATAAAATGCTTTTTTATAAAATTAAGAAAAGCTTTCTACACGTATGTTAAGAAAATCAGCCAGAAATTTCAAAAGAGGCTTAAGTCTTTAAATATGAAAAAGCTCGTTTTCCTTAACCCATTAAGTCCCATGCAGCGAGATCGGGCTGTTTTCTTTTCATGTCGAGAAAACCCAGACGTTTCATACGTTGCTTACAATTGATGCTGTGCGTTAGCAAGCGAAGCAAGCGTAAATATAGGCGTATCGCGTTGTTTGGGATTTCTCGACAGTGTTTTTGCAAAACTGTTTGGGACTCAGGGTTAACTTTCAAAAATC
>AGDA01061728.1:0-20450 GCA_000281935.1 Mengenilla moldrzyki | reverse complement strand
TTTTAACCCTTTGCGCTCGAGCGGTGCCTCTAAAGCACCACTGCATGTGATACAATGTAATCTTTAATAAAAATTTTTCATTGAAATTTTAAAAAAAAGTATAATGATGAAATATACGAGTTTAATGTGTTCTATCGTGTTTAAAATTATTTCAAGTTAATCACAAGGAACACATGAACTAATTGGAAACGAATGAATACTTTCGAGTTCCTGGCTCGCTCGAGAAAAAAATGCTTCGAGTGCAAAGGGTTAAACATATATAAATATATAAAATTTTGATTAGTTTTGTTTTCATTTGCACAAAGTAAAAAAAATAGAGTAACCCTTATATTTACTTCTCTCAAAATCATCCAATTTGGTTCCCGATCAGGATACAAGATCGCTTGTCTGCACACACCAAAGCTCATTAAAACAATTAACAACAAAACAACGAAGTAAATCATATTTTTCGCCATTTTACCCATCATGGTCACTAATGGACCTAGGTACTTATTAACACCAAGAATGTTTAAAATTCTTATATACCAATAAACGATATTAACACAATAAATAACACGTCCGATAGATCTTGTAACCGATCTTAACCGCAGAGCAAATCCAATAAAGAAAAATATAATGGCAGAAGCGTCACAGGGATTCCACATATTCCACGACCAAACGGAAAATTTGTGCCCTATTGCGACAGGTTCTGATGAAAATATCTCACGAACTTTTTCACAGCCCATCGTTCCCAAATAAAATACTATATAATACTCCCGCCAGGAAAGATCTGCGTCCATACGAATTAAAATGGTATAGCTGAAAACTACAAGGAACAACATGTATGCAATCTTTAACAAGAAAAAACAACGTCATCAAAGTGAATAATTACAAAAAAAATCTACCGAATGCGCCCAAAATTTTGTTATAGGAGCTGTATAAAATTCATAAAACTTCTTTCGTAATCTTAGTGGTTCATTTTTTCTCGGTATGTCAACAGCACAATGTGTCACATTACTATCATCCAAATGCTTTTCGTTATAAACCTCGCCGTTTTCTACGGGTTCTTCAGTGATTAAATTCTACAAAAGAAATCAGTTAAAAATATCATTGAAAATATACTGCGAATATTAAAAAAGAAGCAAATAATAAAAACAATAAACTACCTTATTTTTAATTGGGGTTGGCAATACCATTATTCGATCATTCAACATTTCATTCATTTTTGACTGAAAACAACCGTAACAAGTAGAGAATGGTAAACAAATTGTAATAACATAGGAAAAGAAGGAGTATAACGTATTTTTCTTTAAATATACTTATACCCCTTTGAATAAAAAATTACCTCACTATATGGTGTTTTATCAGTTGATATGTTGTCATCGTTAATGCTTTCATTCTCCAAATGCTCTTCTTCTGTTTGCGGCATTAATTGCAATTCTTCTTTAGACTTAAATTCCAAATTTAAAATGTAAATTGGCAAAAAGAGACTTAGCACCACTTTTAAATTGGTATATTTTGGAGTACGTAGACCACCCATCCATAAATCAGCTAAAATGAACTGGGAACATGGATGTGCTAAAAGAGCACGATGATTAGCAGCCACAGCCAAACTTAGGCATGTTTGCCCTGACCAGTTTTGAAGCTCGCAAGTTAACAATTGCTGAGTTTGAACATCATCAATCCGGTAACAAAAATCAAGTAAATCTATAGACAAGGTTTCAAATTGTCTGCAATAATTACGTAATTCATCAGATATTTCTGTTTCCAAATCATCTTCAGCTGCTTCATGAGCCATTGCTTTAAATAATTTGCAAGCAACTAATGCCTTTGCCAATGCTTCTTCACCATGTTGCCACATTAGTAAAGCCATTTGTTGTCTTTTCGTAAGTACAGCCCAAATCTACAATTGACAAAATGAAATGTGAAAATTTTATTTCTGTCAAAATTCAAGATTATGTTAAATTTTCTTCCTATAATAAATTAATCGTTCAGTTGTTTACAATTAAGTATCATAAAAAAACATTATCATCTATGAATTTCAAAATCAATTAAAAAAAACGTTTGACAAATATTTTATTTTACTTCGTTTTTCTCGTTTCTTATCATTTAGAAGCAATGGCTGATTTTAAAAGCTTAAATAAAAAAAGGATAATTAATTCCAATTTACAAAAAGATTAGTCTGTAAAAAATATCTCAACTCAGTATCAATCATTGAACTAGAAGTGGGCAAATACTTATAAGCGCGGGCAAAATGAAATTTTTAAAATTTTTTCGAGGACAGAGGACTTTAATGTTACGTTGTGAACACGCGAATATTTTAGGTGGAATTTCTTCCCTGCCCATTTTTTTGACAAAAAAGTATCATTTTAAAGTATTTGAAGAAAGAAATTGGATAGTTAATAATAGATAAAAGTAATAATAAATTGTTTTAATTAACTCAACGTGCAAACAATTTGTACCCGGAAAAATATGTCACATAATTTTTAAAGAAATATGATTTAATATATTAAATTAATGTTCACGAAATTATTAATGAAAGATTTCATATTTTATTTATTTATATTATGATTATTATTATAATTGTTATTACTTATATTTCAACAAAATTGCATAAATAAGATTCGGAAAAATTGCATTCGGGATTTTCAACGGGTCGGATAAAGTGAGCAAGAAGACCGGGTTTTGCCCACCTTTGGCCATTAGATTTTAAATTATTATTGTTATTATAATAATAGTTTTCTGAAAAATAATAACCTTTATAATGCTTTAACACAATGTATAATTAAATATAAAATTAAAAACAAAAGCACGTTACGCTAGCATAAAAAACCATATGTAAGTGATAAAAAACAACATCCCTTATTCCAGCTAACTTTTTGAAATAATTTATAATAATTATAGAAAACTCAATCTAATTTTACAAAAAGAAATAACGTGAATAACAAATATTTCAGCTTGCGAATAATTCTATTAATGAGTGCGTATTCTTCGATTTAGCAATTTTAAAATCTACTAGTTTTATCTGAATTATGATGCTATAATATCGGAGAAGGGTTTCAACAATAACCCTCTTTAAAGCTGATTAAGGAGCTTCAAATTCTACACCTAAAAGATCTATGATAAAGTTCAATTTTTTATTGGTTAATTGTTACCCAGATTTCTCTCAAAATTTAAATCCTATCAATTTGAGAATAGTTCTGTAAACTAAGTTTTTTAGTAATAGTTATTAATCAAAATTAATATGATTATATAAAATGTGACTTTTTCTAATCAAACGCGTTATTACTGCTTACTTTCTAAATAATGACATTATTAAGTAAATAAAAAGGTTATCCTTAAACTTTATACACGATAGCGACCATCAGTCTAATGAGAAAATATAATGAATACATACCAACAGTTCGTTAAACGGGAATTCGAAAATTGGCTTAGTCACTTCTTGTTCAACACTACTGTCTAAAAAAGATAAAGGCTCATTTATATTTGGAACTACAACAGTTGAATTTCGATGGACGTTTGTACTCTTATTAGTTATTTTCGAATAGATTGGTCGGAATTTCCTTCTTGTGTAGTATGCTCTAAAAGATAATCATAAAATTCCAATAAGCTTTTTACAAATTGAATAACCTGTATGCACCACCCATTAGTTTATTAATTACTAAACCAATATCTGGTAACGTAAAAAGGTAACCATGCGGTATATGCGGACGTACATCTCGTAAAATATATCGAAGTATATTACTCGGTCCTAATTTAGTATTATACAATTCTTCAAGCCGTGGAATCGTCAAAAACTTTTTCATCGAAACACCGTTTTCAAGTAACAATTTCACAAAATCTGTACGATCTAAAATCAGGGCCTGCATCATGGCATCATTAAGTGCACCATCTGGCCAGTCTTGTTTATCAATAAAAATTTCTGTACGAGCAATATCTGGCCGATTCCATGTGAGAGCTAAATTCAACTGCTCAACAGGTGACAAGTGTTGTGTTTTGAACAATGCCGTCAAAATTGTCTGATCAAGTTCTTCATATAAGTTACTATCAGTTCGTTCAGTAATTCTAAAAACAGTAATCTAACATTTAAAGGAATTAACATTTTGAATCAAATTAAATGTTAAACACACGTACCAAATGTTTCTTTTTAGCACATTTAATCAATTCATCAAAAACGCTTTCGGATTCTGTACTATTTATTCGAAAATTTCGTTTAATCGTTGCTATCAAATACTCTTTCATCGATATCAAAACCGCTTGAGAATCGTCATCAGATGCATATTTATGAATAAAAGCAATAAGATCTGCAGCCCGACCCGATCCTTCACAAATAACCACCGGTATCGGAGGAACGTCAGTAACATAATCTAATATTAAGCGAATTGTATCTCTGTCACCTTCAATGATCAAAGAAATAACTGGAATACTACTCGGTGAGTCTTTAAAAAATTAAGGAAAAAATAAATCAAATTTTCTTCACAGTATTCCCGAAGAAAAACATACAAGGATTAATTTTTTGGTTCGATATATATTTCTCTAGTTTTCTACGCAGTATTAATTCAGCACCATAGCTTCCTCGTGTACCATTATCAGCCAAAAGGAAATAAGCGTGACGATTATTCAGCACAACATATTTTGATCTATTTATTTTGCAAAAATATAAATTGAAAATCAATAATTTATGAATCATAGATTCTTATGGTACTGAGAACAAAAAAACTAAAAAAAAATAATATGAGGAAAAAATGAAATAATATGAAGTAAATCATCAGAAGAACTAAATTTTCTACTTTTTTGCCTTTTGATTAATAAAAATTCAAAGTGTACATGCAAAAAGCCTTAATCGTGAACCGCATTTTCCTATTAAAGTACAAAGTTCGATATGGAAACTCAACGCGATTTTACTGCAATCAACAACATCCAGAAAACCGCTGGAGCAATGTAAAAAACGTGCCTGCTCTAATTTATCGACCGCAATTACTACGTTGGCTTAAAATCAAATACCGTTTCAGTTACATAACAAGAAATTGGGATGCAGAGTGCACAGAAGGGGCCTTTATATTTGGTGCGACGCAAGCGATTTGCAAAGTGACCGAAATGCTTTCATTACACGCGACCGGTGTAATAGATGAGCGTGAAACAGAATCGAAATTCAGAGACCTAATGACGTTTGACTGCTACTTGCAACTGATAGATGATTGTCGCCGAATTAGACACTTAAGCTACATTCATCTGCAGCCAATCGACATTAAGCTATTTGTTCCGACCGAGGTAATAATTACTGAGCAATCAGAGAATGTCTTGCAACAAGCATATAAGCACGCGCAAGTGATTGTAAATGTGCTCGCCATGAAATGGGCCACAGTGCCAAAGCAAAATCCACTTTTGTTAATGGTTGCAATCGAAGCCGGCTTCGAGCGTAACTTTTCTCCGACTATTAAACCCGACTGGACCATTAGCATTTTTCGAATACTTAAATGTCATTTGCTTAACACAAATTAAAATATTTAAAACAATATTAAAACTTATAAGCGAATATTATTTAGCGGTTAACGAAGTAGTAATCACATACGATAACGTATATTTACTCCGCATCATAATAAAAAAACTTACCGTGCCGATTGAATGGAATGATACTGGACTGTTTTATTGTGACCAACCAATTCAAAATTATTTTCTATCATTCCCCATGGCGCTATACCGATGCTAACCACACGACCACGTTGTTGAGATTTTTCTAATAAAAACGCTTCGCCAACTTGCTTTGTTACACCTACATTTAATATATGGGAATAAATAATCTTAAAATTCAAAGTATTGAAGTTTTTAACTAATATATACATTTTCATAAAATTTACATTGCAAGAATAAAAAACTACATTTAATATGGTCAAAATTTGGGCCAAAGATGTAATTTTTTTACTAAAAAAAAAATAATTCTTGTAATAAACCAATTGGTCTCCGGAATCATTCACAGAGTCCATTAAGAAGTAAAATGTATTTAGATATTCTTGGACAACGTCTGCAAGTTCGCACAAAATTTAATATAAAATATTAAAATATTGATTCATTTTTATTCTTATGAACATTAAAATAAACAATAATGAATAAAATAATAGGGGTTTTTATGTCCCGGTAAAATATAAAACAATGTATATCATTTGAATACTGAGAGTTGTGAATGAACGTTAGCAAAACTTAGTTCTGACGAATTAGTTAATTATAGTAGCAATGGAATGCATAACTTGTTTTAATGTTTTACTACAACATAGGTATTATTCAATTTACTCAATAAATATCTCAACAAAAGGTTTTTTTTAATTTGTAACTTTATACCATGCATTTATGTAGCTTTTTAATGGAGAAATCGTGAACAAATTTTGACTATAAAATAGAATCTATAGGTCAGAAAGCTTTAGGAATCACTAACTTAAAGAAAATGAACATTTTGAAATTAAAATTATGTACGAATTATATGCAAAAGTCCTGGTTAGCCTTACGTCAACAAAAAAATAATGTTTTTGAACAATATTTTCTTAATATAATACCTTTCGTAAATTGTACACACTCTATTCATAGTTTAAAACTACTTTACTCAATAAAACAGAGATTCCCAACCCCGTGCCCGCTACTATTCGACAGAGATAGAATTTCTTCATAATAATTAATTAAAAATGTGAGATATTTTTTATTTATTTGTTAGTTTAATTTTCTTAAGTGCCTAAGTTTATAAAATACGTTCGTATGTTTAAAATTTAAATAATATTTTATTATTTGGAACATTTTTTCAGAATTTACTTAAAAAGTATGATTATAAGAAAACAAATTATGTAAAAATGGGAAGTCATGGAAGGAGTTTGCCGATTAAAAATAGGTGGTGCCCGCCATTCTATGGTTATTATAGAATGCGTACTAGAGTAAAAAAAAAATTGGGAACCCCTGTAATGTTAGTTAAAAAATTGCTAACATGAAGATTTGGATAAACTGCATTCACAATTTGCTCCTCATCTTATACTATATTTTCATTTATAAATAAACAGACACAATACAGTTTTTAGCGTTTTCAAAAGATATCATTCCATTTTACACATAGTTTTAAAACAATATCATTATAGATAATAACAGCTTACCGTTATTCGTGCCAGCGGTAATGAGCCAAGCACCAGTTGTTTTCGCAGATTTTAAAAGTCCTTTACGTAAGACTTTTTTTAATTTTGGTGGTAGTTCAAAATCTTCTTTACCACCCTGAACAGTAATTAATAATTTAGGCAATTCTAAATTCCATTCTTTTGTTAAAAGTTCAACCAATAATTCCGGACTAGTATCAAATGACAAACGGAGATACTAAAAGATAATTATTTTTAAAAACCGATTAGTCTTTTAATTATTACCAACCTGAGCTTTAACAGGATGCGGACCTCCTTGAAACTCTATTGTACCATAAGCATCAGTTGGTAACTCAATTGTGTGCTCACTAATCGACCATTTTTGATCAAAGTTATCATCACTTACAGTTTGTTTATTTTCATAATTAATACTGTAATGATAATTAAGTTTATTTCCGCAATAACATCTACCGTAAAAAGTTCATTAGATTAAATTTGTAAAATAAAAATAAGCAGACTTACAAATTTCCATCTTTTTCTACAGGTATAAAATTACTACATTCAATCTTATGAAAATTACGAGCAATCCAATTCTTCATGATTCAGTTTTCTTTATAAGCTAAAATGAAAAAAGTGTAAGGAAGTAATAAACATTTTCCCCATGCAATTGCTAATTTTTTTAACAAAAAAATTCTAATATAAAAGTGTTTACATTGGTCATTTTCATTAAACTAATTTTATTTTTATAGTCTTCCTGACGCAAAATAAAACGTAAATAAGAATCAATTATAATTGTAAATTCATAAATATAAGATTTTGTTCATACAATGAAATTATACATAAAAACTAAAGGAAACAGTTAAAAATTGGGCTATAATTTTTGCGAATATTTCAGAACATACAAATTCAAAATCGACGAAAGTCTTGAAACTTAAGTTGTGTATATAAGGATATATATGTGTTTCGATTATAAATAATTTATACAATAAAAGTCCAATTAACATAATATTCAACATGGAACTTAATTTGTGCTCAAGAATTGTATCTAATTTTTATTTTGCATTGCATGAAACAGAAGGTAGATTTATTGCTAAGCGAGAATTCTAAATTGCGATTCCACGCTCATGTTTCAAATTCTACTTATACACTGAAAAAATTGTACGTAAATTTAACAAAAACTGTTATTGATTCAACGAAATTGACGTGAAAATTGAAGTAATGAAACTCGTTATAAAATCAATTACAATATGTTAGATTCAATTACAATGTGTTTTAACGGTGCTTTTAAAGCGTATAAAAGTGTAAATAGAAATAAATGTGTAATAGAATTAATAAATTTTTTATTATTTTATTTTATTTTCAAATAATTTTTCAACGCGTAAACCCTCAAAATAGTTTACCTTTGAGATTTTTGAAACAATCATCCTTCTAGTGTTTAAATTTTTAAATAAAATTTTATTAATATTAAAATATTCTCAATTTCATTCTATCGAATGTTTTGATTTTAAATATTTATGTTTCTTAATTTAGATTGATTAATGGCATAAAGCTGATAAAATAAAAAAAGCAAAATTAAAAAATATTATACTTAATATTTTATTATATAACATTAATTTAAAAAAATCCTACTTGATCTCGGCAAGATTCAATAATCAATAATTTTTGAATAAGAAAGGTCAATTTTTGATCAAATACACGAACGTTCGACATTCGAATTCTTATCAAAAAGCTCTTAACAGATTCATGCCCGTTTACACGAGTTCGCATCATTTAAATTTTAAATGCTCTCCTTGGTTGTTGTAGTTAACATGAATAATTTTGAATTTCGATCGAGAATGCGGTAGCATTAAGCGCTTGCTAAAATTATTAATTTTTGTCAAAGAAGATTGAAATAAAAAAGTTTAACTAGACTCACTTAACTTTAAATTTTTTTACTATTTTAAGAAATTTTCAATAAACAAGAAAAAAGTGCAAAGTAGGTATGTGTATGTGTTAATAAAAGAAACAAAAGTGCTCGTCAATATTAGTTTTCTTCTTCAATAATTTAAAATCTGTTTACGACATCGTAAATATTGTTGTTTAAATTTGCAAAAAAATCGATAATAAACTTGACAAGATTTTTATATTTTTTAAATATTGACGTTTTTGATTAAATTGTAATGTTATGGAGTAAAAAACTGCGAGCATTTTAAACATTCAAAAGTAAACTTTAGCACTTAAAATAACAATAAGAAATAAAATTTGAAATCTTTGACTAGTAATAAAGTTGATCAGTTGAAGTTGAAAATTTAATGAGTTTTAGCAAAAATTAATTCTTATCAAATGTAAAATTTTAGCAAAAAAAACTTTCTAACTGACAGGAAGTAAAAGTAAATGTGCAAAAACAGTAGTCAAATTTGACTTCTTATGAATTTGTAACACAAACGTGTATTAACATTTAATGTTCACATTTCATATTGAATTGAATATTTTACAAAAATCCTAACTTAAAAACTTCACATCTCCCACTTACTGAAATTTTAAAACGTTGATTTATTAAATAGAATTTTTGCTAAGACACGCCTGATTTTATTTTTAAGCAAATAATTTAAGCACTGATGTAAAATCTGTTAATCCAAAATTTACGCAATATGACTTACCAAATATCAATGAGCTAGATGATATGAATTAAACAAAACCACGTGAATATGTTAATTTATTTTTGGAAGAATTGCAAATCCACTTTATAATTGTCATTCATATGATTCGCAAATATATCAACCTAATTTTCAAAAAAATCAATTTACAATCAACTTATTTAATTATATACTGTTATCACTGTACAATGCCAATTACAATGACAGTAATTGATAAACTAATAATTATGTCTACAAAATAGGATTGAAGTATCTAAAATAGGGAATAAAATTACCTTATTTTTCAATTGAGCAGATTTGGTAACGAACAGTTTTACAGCTGCAAAATAACTATTTGAACGCATTTTTTGAAAATTTGAACAATAAATTATCACAAAAATAGAAAATTATTTGAAAATCATGAACACTTTGATATCACGAGCACAAAAAACATGGCGGGTTATCAGTATGACGTAAAGATTGAGGCATGCGCGTACGCTTGTGCGCTATTTTCTATTTAAAATCGTGTTTATACCGGCTTTCTTCTCATTAGAATGAAATTAAAAAATATTGTACGAAAACATATGTATATAACACTGTCGAGATTAAGTGTCGACAATAAACTGAGACAAACAAGTCGGGTATGTCAGATGTTATTAGAACTCGGCGAATTTAAACGGGCTCGTCGTTTATCCATCTATCTAAGTACTGATAATGAAATCGGAACTCAGTCTGTTTTGGAACAAAGCTTCAACTTGAATAAGAAGGTTTTTGTACCAAGGTCAATAAAAATGAACTTTAACTTTTTCCCGCGCTTTTTGATAAAACAATCTATACGTGAAAAAAAGATGAAGTTATTAGTAATACATTAATCAAATATTTGTCACATTTCGCTTAAATTATAATTATAATCAACACAGATGTAATATGTTTGGAATGGAAATGGTAAAACTGGATTCGATGGATGATTTTTATAATTTGCCGGTTACAAAATGGAATATTAGACAACCGCATTTGGACGAGATTCGTGAAAATGCATTTGATTCAGGTCTATTAAATAAATCTTTTCATCCATTCTTCATTACTTTCGTAAAATATTATTTTTAAAAAATTCCAATTTATTCAAACCTTGATTAAAGTCAACTAAAATTAACAAACCTTTACTTTTATAACTAAAAAGTTATAAGAGTAATTTTTTTTAAACTTAACAAGTTTTAAAAAAATTAGTAAAGGTCGTTCTGTTAGAAAGAATTTATTGAAATTTATACTTAAAATTTTCTCATTTTGAATTTTTGTCTTACAAACTTGGACATTTGCTTTCTTAATTTCATTACAAAAGAAATGATTGCTATTATTTATTAACTTGATTTTCGAACAATAAAAACTTGAAGTTATTTATGTAAAAAATCTTGAATTTCTCAATGGTTTGAAACATGTATTTGTGTGTTTTCAAAATAAATCGAAGCATCAATCATGTTTATTCTGTTTATTTACGAAAGAAAAATTGCAAAATTGATAGTTATCGTTGTTTTCTAGGACAATTAGACTTAATTATAGTGCCTGGGTTAGCATTTACAAAATCCGGGATTCGTTTGGGTCACGGAAGAGGTCACTATGACAAATATTTACAAGAATATGAGTGCCGATACGGCCAAAGACCACATACCATAGCATTAGCGTTTAGGGAGCAAGTTCTTGATCATGTACCGTATCAAAGTCACGACTATCGAATCGATCGTATTTTGTACGCTGATTATTGTAATGATTGAGTCAGCTCAACCGATCGTCCAGCAGGCAGCTTTGCGCAACGTGTCTTTAGATAAATTATTGCTAAATAAATCATTCGATGCATGAAAACTGAATTCCGTTATTTCGATTAAATCATTGAACCGAACATTCGTTTGCCTCGGGTCAATACTAGGCTCACTATCATTACTGATAGTACGAAAAACAGGAAGCCAATAAACGTGGTAACAAATCGACAACAACACCGCCATTTTTTATCCGATTTCATTTTTGCCTTTAGGATTTCGGCTTTTGCCACATCCAACGTGAAATCGGCTTCCGGTCTATTGCAGATAATCTGTATTTGGGAAAACCAAAGAAAGTTTTGCAATAAATTTCGTATACATGTTTTTTGAATATTTCTACATAAGAAATCTTCCTGTTTATAGTTTTGCATGATCATGTTTTTTGTTCAAAATTATTTTCAAATTAAGAAATTTTTTGTGTAAAATAATTCATTCTGATAAAAAAAAAGGAGAAAGTCATTGTTATTAAGAGAATAATGAAGAAAAATTCATTTGTGTTTTCACTTTGTCATTCTTATTACTTCAAAATGACAATTATACAGAAAATACTCATATTGTTTACTTTAAGAAAAAATCAAAGTCCGGAAGCTTTTAAAAACAATTTAAAAATTCAAACATAAATTTCTAAAAAAACTTTCAACATTACTTTAACACCTTTGAAAATTCGATTGAAAAATAACCGAAAATTCAGTGAAATTCCTTTTTTATATAATTGTGAATTTAAATACATAATACAATAATAATTTTACGTAATAATAATACTTATTCTTTGTTTTGAACTAGTTTACAATAACAAAAAAAACTTTCATTTCAGTCTATCTTTTAAATCGAAAACAATGCAAATCGAGTGTTTATAAATATTAATGTTGAAATTTACTCGAAAAAAGTTATCATTACATTGTCTAGCATAATCATACAAGGATATTTTTTATTTTTGAAACTTAAAATTGTAATAAAGAACTAATTATAAATACATTAATATTACTTTTTATTCCACGTTAATTAAGGTCGTTACTTAGGGCCAATTTTTCGTTATCAGTAATTAGTTTTTAAATTATTTCTTTTTTATGTTCGAAAAATCCTTGAGTACTACAATTAATTTAGCAAAATTTGTTATACGTTTAAAAAAACTTCAATTAGTAGCTGTATTTTTAAAATTTTTAACATTTTCTTAGGCGTCAAAAAGATTAAGAAAAAAATAACCATAAAAAACATGTTTGGAAATAAAAATAAAACAAAATGTATTAATTAACATAATGTTATTTGGTTAAATATTTTAAATGTTTTTTTTTTGTTTTGTTTTTCAATCACATAGTTTTTTATGTGGTAAATAGGAAGTAATGATGCAATTTATTTGGATATTATGCAAAAAATTTTTAATTGTTCCCTTATATTTTCCTCTATAATTATTTTAAAATTAATTAGAGCGTATATTTTAGAAGAAAGTTTTTAGAGAAAAAAAATGTAACACATTATCGTAAAAAATTATACTATTTTTTGCGAATTCCGACAGTCTTAAAATATTGAAAAGAAAGTTATTTGAAATTCAAATTTCCAAAATGAATAAACTATTAGAAATTTATACTTGAGAATGTTCTGGACTCTTCTGTAGCCAGAAGTTATCACAACGTAGCGAATTCCGTAAAATTGTCGACCTATAATTCATCTCATCGTAGTATAATTGCCAGACGCTAGGCTTGTCGCTTTCCGCGAAAATTAAGGGTACTTTTGCCTTGAACTGTTTCGATGGCACGTCGTATATCTCACTATCACTTTTTAAATGATCACTATCAGTGCACGTTCTTTTTTTCAATTCAATTAAGATTTTCTCACTAATTTCGTTTAGAACTTGTTCCTCACTTTTCGTACACTGTCCATTTAGCACCGATTGAATTAATTGCGACAAATTCAGAAAAATCTCTGTGCTAATTTGTCGATTTTGATCCGCACCGCTGTTCGTGCTGCCGCTACTGTAACCAGAAGACAGTTGGTGATCTGCTGCACGATCCATAATCGATGATATCGTTGATATCGTGTTTGAAGACGACAGTGACAAATCAGCTAAGGCTTCTTCATGCTGTTCATCAAAAATAGGGTTTTTCCTATGCGTCGCAAATAGAATGAAAATTTTCACATATTTAGTAATAACTTCTAGGCCGTTAAATAAACAACCTGTTTATTTCATAAATTGGCTGTTTACTATTGCCGTATAATTTGCGCAAGAAATATGTTTCTGGTTGTGTCCGCAACACCGCCAAAGGATCTTCAGTAGTGTGTATTTTTTTCTCGCTGAAATTTTCCGAAAACGTTAACATTTCCGTTAAATGTGTGTATATTTAATTTTGCGTTACAAAATGGAAACAGAACAAAAAATAAAACTTTATAACTAATAAATTTCACCGATTGTATAATTTACGAAAAACTTATTACACAATTTGGTTCACATTTTAAAAACAATATCATCACTATTACTACAACATTATTATTGGAACGGTTAAAAAGAAACTGAAAGTGCTCAAAGTAAAAATGTGCATATATTTGTATACTCGTAATGCAATAGGTGCTTATGGTCAGCGCCCCAATACCTAAAAACGTAGAGTTTTATCTTCTATTATTTCCGAAAATTAGAAAAAAAAGAGGAAGAATATTAGAATTATTTAATTGAAGCTAGTGGGAGAGTAAACTTTTGTTTTCTTTAAATAAACGAAGAATTTAAATTTAAATAAAGTTAAAAAAATGCAATCAAGTAACGCATAACAATTAATTAATTTACGAGCTCAATTAAATTGAAGAATTCCATTAAAATTTTTTTGTATGTCATGGCTAAAAAATTAAAATATAAATTTCGTTAAACGAAAGTCTTCAATCCTGAACAAAAAAAGCACGCAAAAAGAGTTTATTCTTTCATGATGCAATTAATTTTTGCATTAGTCATTATCATTATTCAATGCATAACAACAAAAGAACTTAAAAAAGAAAACATGCTTAGAATATTGTTTAAAAAATCGTGATTTTCTTAAAATCTTTCTTTAATTTATTTCTTGTGTAAATGAAAATTAACCGTGACATAATTTTTCGCAAAAACTTTATTGACGACCCTATCCAAAAAAAAAAAAAACGAATTTCTCACCATGCAATCACATTGAGATAAAGCAAACTTTCCTTTTTTTATTAATAAACAAATAAACTTTAAGAAAAAAAATGGCAAAATTGCTGTACTAAGTGAAAATATTTGTAGGCGTTTAATTTTCATATTAAAAATAAATCGTGCAATTTTAAGTCTCCTTCATTAAATACGCTTCATAGACTCCTCACTTATTTAACAGGCACAAGTTTTTTTACATAGAGTAATTGACAAACGTAACTTAAAACTTGCAGTTTTAACCCATGAAGTTGATGAAATCTAACCGAAATTTTATATTCTTGACACTAGTTGTATTTTCTGACTTAGGTATTTTACAAGTCGATGAATAGACAAAATGATTTCTAAATTACTTAATGTCTTAAAATTAATATCCAATCATTTCTTTTTTACATCTGATTGATTTTTACGACAGATGTAAGATGGTCAAAAACAGAAGAAAATTTCGATTATTTTAAAATTATCAAAAAGATATTTTTAATGAATTTAAATTCGATAGTTACTAAAGTTTTATTTTCATCCACGTTTGAAAAATAAAAATATTTTTCTGTTTGATATTATACTTGTCGTCATAAAAACATTTTATTAATTACCAAGACGTCAACTGCAGTCGAGTGGTCGATCGCAAAGGTTTTGAAATTAGCCCGCAAGGCTAAAATTAAGCAATTTACTTACAATTAAATTTTATATTTGAAAATGTAAATATACTTGAAAATATAACAACACTTAAGTACGATTCTAAATTAAACCTCAATGTTTACAGCAGGTATATGCTGAACAATCAAAACAAGTTTTTAAAATACACGGCGATTCGTAACGTAATCATAGTCGCCCGTGAACTATATTTAACAAAATAAGTTGCCCTTAAGGAGTAAATATTTGACCACATCTGATATGAATTTTAGTGAAATATTATTTGTGCAAAAATTTCATTCAGAATAACTTTTTTTTTACGATAATCGTTTTAAAAATAGCTAAAAGATATTCTAAATATAACTTTAGAACAAGGGTAGCTGTATGAATCCCGCTTTCATTTAAAAATGTTTTATGCTTTTTATTAATGATCGTCTATAAACTTTTTAAAATTTACTGTTATGGTGATTTTTGTTACAAAAATAAGATTAAAATTTCTTACCGATCGTAAACACTAGTAGTCATTCATCGATGTTATTTATCAAGGACTCAAATGGAATAAACAATGTCAAAAATTTATTGATAAATTTAATAAAAATAAGATTAGTTCAAAAAACAGAGCCACATTTTGTGTATGGTCAATACCAACACACCAACAGTAAATAATAGTCTGTTAAATTAAGCTCATCTATATAACGATTATATGCTATTTATTTTACGCCAAAGAAATGTTAATAGTTGTGATAACAAAATAAAATTACTCTCAGAAATTTCGATATCATTAAATTCAACGAAATAATGTTTTTAATAAATTTGAATCTGTTCATTATTAAATTTTCATTTCAATCCACTTTTATTTTTATTTTGGTCTAACTTTCGTATTATTTGGTATTATATTTATAGTCATAAATAAATTATACAAATGATTTTATAGCAGAACATTTTTTAAACGGTCTATACAAAAGTTACAATTAAAAAACAGTTTCTTTTTGGTTAATGGTCTTTAAAAGCTGTTGAGAACATTTTAAATGCGACTTAAGATAAAAGTTGATCGTACGGGCAGTATTTCGAAATAAATTATTTAAATTTTAGATACATTACTCACAGTTTGTTTGTATTCTAATTTTACACTAATATTAATAAGTGAACAAAACTTACGTATATGTTTTATTGATCACTCATTGCTTTTACAAAATATTGAGCGCGCTGAAGTTTCCGAAGTCAACCTTAATAAATTTTTTACGTTTTTTTTCTTTTTTTTTGTTAAGAAATAATATTAAATCCTTATTTTGTTTAAAAAATTTTAAACATCCAAATATTTTTTTAAAACTTTTAATATTAGGTGAAGAAAGTTTATTGAAATTATATTATACGAGCATCTTTTCACATTAATTATTTAAATTTATTATTATTATTGAACAATTTTTGTTCGTAAGATTGCAGCATTACAATAATAATAATGATAAATTATTTAAAATATTCATAAGAATCTATTTTTGAAATGACGCAATTACTTTTTTTTCATTTTTATGAATAAAATAATAATAATGAAAACGTGATCATGCTGCATTATTTTAGAGTTTGATTAAAAAAAAGGTAAAAAATGAATTTAGTGATGGAACGATATACTAAAACGGCCATAACAATGATAATAAAAGAGGTCAATTACTTAGAAGTTACAATCGGATAGTTATTGACCTTATAGATATTTCATAATCTTGTTTTTTTCCTTCCATTAATTTATCAAATTATTTATAATTTCTGAAAACTGAATTAATAACTAGATAAAGCCTTTATTATTTTAATTAACGCATACAAATTTATGAATTTTAATACTAATTGATAATTTTATTTAAATCAATGACAAAGCTTTAATTAGTGAAAATTAAAAACTTTCATTTCATTTTTTTAAATATATAAAGAACCATAATTGAAAACTACAATTCTTCTGATATTAATTTATTTATTGTAACATAATAAAAAATTGATGTAATTAAAAAATAGAAAACGAAAAGACACTGCATTAATTTTAGTGAATTTACAATTTATTTCAGTTATTTTACAAACAAGAATTTAATCGAAAATATTTCCATGTAACTCAATGAAATATTCAAGTGATTTAGGTACTAAACCGTAGAAGTTTAGGCGGTTAATGGTAATGGCCCGGGCCGCCAAGCACTTCAAACTATATTCAGACATATATCGAGGTAGAAGATCGGTAGAAACCACTAGTTTGAAAAAAAAAAAAAATAAATTGGAAATTATAAGTTGAAAGACCGAATAATTTACTTGATAGGGCATACTGAAGCGGCGTTTTACCGTCACTGTTAACAGCATCTACGTGTGCGCCGGCTTTAATAAGATCATCGGTTATATTATTTAGTACTTCGAAATTCGAAAACGAGCTCAACATCATAAGGCAATGCAATGGTGTATTTCGTGTTACTGTCATTGAATTAACATCAGCACCGCATTTTATTAATAAATTAGCCGTTTTACGACAAGGAAATCTACATTTGAATTAAAATAAATTTATAGAGAAATATGGAACATTTTTAATTATACGTATTTTAAACAGAGTGGATCTCACGTAAGTAAGATTTTAATTTTATTTTCACCATGAAAGATATAAAATTATATTGCTTGTGCATTAAAAAACTCATAGTTTTTGAAATATTTTCAATAAATACAAGAGAATGGTAGGCTTTGCTACAAATTATATTTTCAATTTTAGATAATAATGATAATATAGAAGAGCATAATCAATCTTTTTAGTTTATTGAAATTTAATGTGTAATTTTGAACAAAATTAGTTTTCTAATTTCTAAAATAGCATTAGTTTTAATCTATTATCAATTTTTTGAGACAAAATAGGAAATAGGTAATAGAAATTTTTTTCTAAAAAATATTAAGCTCTTAGATATATCTACACTAGAATAAAATTCATTGAAATATAGATATGAAAGATTTTTGGTTTAAATTAAAACGAAATATGTAAAT
This sequence comes from Mengenilla moldrzyki, assembly GCA_000281935.1. Taxonomy (NCBI): domain Eukaryota; kingdom Metazoa; phylum Arthropoda; class Insecta; order Strepsiptera; family Mengenillidae; genus Mengenilla; species Mengenilla moldrzyki. The sequence continues at coordinate 2,164 of AGDA01061728.1, read as the reverse complement.
TAAATGCCAAAATTCAATAATTTTAAACAAATAATTTTTTCCCTTGTGTTATAAAACGAAACTCTAAAATCTTATATAATTTTTATATCGGTGTAAAGAATTTTTAACATTACATAAGATAACTTTCAACTTCCCTAATAGGAAAAACAAAACTGTTTGGGCTACATATTGTTGCCAAACCTTTTTTTAAGTTAATTGACTAGTTCACTTAGAGAACAAATTACAAATTCTTCCTTTTCTAATTTCATTTCTTCGTTTTTTGCTGAAAAAATTTCAATTCTGGAGATTTTTTTTTCGGACATAATTGTTCAATTATTGCCTTAATAATATATCTGCTTAAAAAGAAAACCCATGTTTTATTTTTAATTCGTGCAAAATTATAATCGAATTCATTAAGTCTTTAAATTGGGAGAGGAAATAAAATCGAAGTGAAATTTTCGAATAAAAATGGAAACAATTGATAATTTCTTAACGTTTAAAAGAAAAATATATGGTTGTATATTAAACAAACTTACTCGCAAACACGATGAATGTGAAAATCATCGACAGGTGTCGACTCATTTAAGGCTAAATGTAATAACGAGTAACCACCATGTGTCCTTATATCTAATTTTATAATGTTGAAAATAATTGTTTCAATGGCTTTTACTTGATCTTCAGAAAAATTTGACTCTATTTTTACGAAAATAACAATCAAGTACAAAGTAGACATTAAATTCCATTCAAGTTCGTTTAAAAACTGTTTCCGATCACCAATGTATTCGGCACTTTCATAGCGCCCTCGACTTTTGACTAGCTCCAAACTGCATGCATTCAATACGTATGAGAATTGCTCATACGTGAACTCCGAATGACTTAAAAATATCTGCGAAAATAACTGAGCAAAACGCAAAATATCACGATCGACCGGTTCATCGTTATTGAATTTTAGGCGCATTACTCGCAGCCATAGCTGAATGCATCGATTAAATCGGCGACTGTCCGCGTACACAGCACCACGATAAATTATGGCTGTCGATAATTCCGGATTGTCTGAGCCCAAAATCCGTTCTCGAATCACCAAACCTTCCATATGTAGTGCTTCGTCATCGAACATAATAGCTTCTAGTTCTTCAACAGTCTCGCACTCTTTATGGTACGAATAATCCTCAGTCGGTGCTAAAAGACCCGTTTTATAAATGTTAGTAGCGTATATATTATTGAATCTCAACTTCATTGCGTTCATCAAATATTGGTAACATAATGAAACTGAATAGAAGGAACTGTCGTTCGCATAGGAGGCACCCAAGAGCTCTAAAGCATCAATCGTTTCACACAACGATAAGTCCCTGCAATTTCTTATAAAATATTCCACAGTTTCTGCTCGAGCTCGCTCAGCGGCCATTAATAATGGCGTCATTCGATATGCATTGCGTAAAAACTTAGCACCATTGTCCAAGAGCAACTTAATAATGTCATGATTTCCACGTTCTGCAGCTAAATGTAAAGCTGTTGTTCCTTTTGTGGTTTGTTCATTTACATTTGCTTTGCAACTTATTAGAAATGCAACCTATATTGTTTAGAGTAATATGTCATTTAGCAAAGCAATTAGAGCAACGAACAAATGTACCAAATCAAAATATCCCTTAGCCGCAGCCACCATAAGACAAGTACTATTGTCGTTATTGGCGAAATTGACATCAGCATCATGTGCAACTAAATACTGAACAATATCTAAACGACCACTGAAACAAGCAGCTCTCAGTGGCGAGGCTTTTGTTTTCGAAACATGGTTCACGTTTGCACCAGCTTTTACCAATAATTTTATAATGTTTAGATGTCCTATTCAATAAACAAATCTAACTTAGTTAACGTTACTGTGTACTTAAAGAAAAATTATTTTATTAAGCAAAATTAATACATTTTAAGTCAAAACTTGTAAAGTTTTATGTACACAAATATTTTCAATTGAAATTAAGGAATAAATATTCACCTTTATTTTAATTTCTCCAAAACTAAGTAAACATTTTCTGTTAATAGACAGTAATTAATAAAAATAAATTTTATTTTTGTGTGTATGTGGAACTCTCTAAAAGATTTTTGTAAAAAATATTGTATTCTTTCTTTAAAATTAAAAAACTTTATTAAATTCCTATTTAAACTATCAAAAAAAAAAAAAAAAAAA
>AGDA01061652.1:0-11353 GCA_000281935.1 Mengenilla moldrzyki | reverse complement strand
CTATGTTAGTCTATGGTGTATGAGAATGCTATGTTCAATAGAGTCGTGGGTTCGATTCCGTCGAAGTGGAAAAAATACAGAGCGAAGCGAAAAAGAGAGCAACATTTTTTTTCTCTTTCGAAGAAATAAAAATGCTGCAATTCCGTAAGGGGGCCGCTAAACGAAGTCAACGTCAGTTCTCATTCTATATATGTTTGCAAGCGCGCCTAGCGCGCGCTTGCAAACGAATAGCTAAAGTTTTTCTATGGTATATTATTAAAGTCGTGTCCAATAAGTCTGTCCCAAACGGGACAATTTTACGTCACAGCTACCTAGGATTACTTAACTCCTATGTTTTTGTACAAGACCGAGTGAGTTTTCAAAAATATTTTTCAATTCTGTTTCGAACAGGACAGACTTTTTGGACACGACTTAAGATGGAGTTTCTAATACCGCTCACAGAACAACGCGCGGCGTGCTACGTAGCTAATAGAGAATGAGAGCTCAGGTGGGAAAAAATTTTCCGCATTGCTGCAATTACGTATACGTATACGTAAGCATGACGTATACGCGCACCGAAAAAATGCTGCAATTCCGCAGAGCGCTAAATGCAAACGATTCATGGACGTAGTATACATGGACTGCTCATCGAATACAAAAGCTGTCGCCAACACAAAGTTATTTCTGACAAAAAGCGCGTGCTCTTAATTTTTTTTTAAATAAGTGGAAAAGAGAAAAAATATAGTTACACTTGCGCGCTCAGTCAGAAACAACCTTTGTGTTGGCGACAACTTTTTGTATTTAATGAGCAGTCCATGTATATTAGGTCCATAAAACGAATAGCTAAAGTTTTTCTGTGATATCGCTTTATAAGTCCAACTTAAAGCAAAAAAATTCCGCTTACAATCTGGCATCACTTTAACGAACTCACAGATCATGTTAAAAGTAAGAAAATAAGTATATCGGAAGCTGACATCATGTATTAAGTAAAAATTTATTTTGGAATTTTCGTATTTACTCCTTTATATTTAATTTTATTTTATTGTTGCAATCTTCTTACATTACCTATTCATTATTCTTAAAATGGGAAATTCTGATGCCCTACGAGATTCGAACCGGTACCTCCACTGTTCTAACTTAGCGTTTGAACCACTCAGCTGTACGAATTTATTTATGTTGTATGTAAAATACCATGTTCTAAGAACCAAGATAATATCGTATTATATTACTATATTTCTTTATATTGTTGTATTTTATATTTTTTTTATATATTATTGTATTTTTATATTTTTTTCGATTTCCGAAATATTTTGTGACCCATGGGTCACCAATAACAACATATCTCTGCGATTTTTTTTTTATTTTGAAAAAAAAAAATTATCTTTCTATCAAACTCTAAAAAACTTGTCTGTATGAGTTAAATTTTGGTTTTAAATCTTTTTTTTATTTTTATAGTCGACTCTATAAAGATATCAGTCATTAAAGTGCGTTTATATAGCCACATTTTAAAATAACATTATTGACGCAAATTCATGCCAGTGGTAACTATAGATAGTTTTCTGTTTGACTCATATGTGTTACTAATACAAGCATAATTGCTGAAATTTTTATTAGTAATAACCCTGTGTGCCAAAACATATGTTTATTTATGTTACATTTTTTGCAATATGTCACACCATATAATGATCTCATTTTTTAGAAACTATTTGAAACTTCATGGATTTTATATATGTTATAACTCATGTTTCAAATATAAAAAAAATTCTAAATTTTATGTATATTATGACATGTGTATTCAACATATGTGAATGGTATCTATCTACATATTTCATAAAACATGGTTTAATAACGAATAAAAATATGGCTTTAGATATTAATAGCTTTACAAATATAAAATATCAATTTATCAAAAAAAAATTAACATTAAATTAACCGTATTTATACATATTTAAGTTAAAAATCACGTTCTCGCCATAAGAAAGTTTACATTTTGAAACACTTTTCAGTAGCTTGTGATACTTCAAGTTTTATGCAATGGAACCAGAAATAATGAAAAACGACTCACATTTTCAAATTGAAGTTAATATATTATAAGCAATTTTCCTCAAGTAATGCTTAATAAAAACATAAGGCAATTGATGAAGTATGTAAATTCCATATGTTGAAAAATATGTATAGTACACATATTCGAACATATATAAATTATGTTTTACATCCGTATATAGCTAATGTTATATAATGTATAAAAAATGTGTTATATGTTCAATCCATGTGTTAGAACGCATAGTAAATATATGGTATATAGGTGACATCAAATGAGATATAACACATCGCCGTACGTGTTATAACAAATTTATAACATGAGTTTTTATGTTTTTTTATATGTATAACACGTATTTTGCTACACAGGGAAAGTAATTAATATAAAGTAGTTAGTCATTATCATTTAAAAATTTCTACATGACATTAAAATATAATTAGTTCGTTTGAATGTAAAAGTAAAATATTATGTTAATGTTCCTTATAAACATTTAGTTCCCATTTGAGAGAAAAACACCTTGAAAGTTTCCCAATCATAAATAAATTATAAAAAAATTGTTTTCCCCGAATGTCTCGATGTGACAAAAATGAATTGTTTTTTTTTTCTTCTAGTGGGATTAATAACATTATGACCACAACTATACACCATTATTTCTCGTAATATTTCTTACATCCTAGAGTCTTGTTTTTATCACTCTGTTTATAAGTAAGCAGTATGTAAGTATTTTTCTTGAATAAGGATTTGTGGCAAAGCGTTCGAATAGAAATGGAACTTAAATGACATAAATTAATACTAAAAAGTAAAAGTAAAAATGTGATTTGAAAACAAATGTATGCAGTAAGAAACACCTTATAATATTGGTTTTATTTTTGGCTATAAAGAAATAAAAATTTTAGGAGAAAAATATATTTATTACCATTATGTACTTTAATATTGGGTAAAAATAAAATATTGTAGGGTAATTCGTAGAGTACAGGATTTTTAGCGTAGGATAATTCACATAAAAAAGGACTAGGAAAAAATATTCATATTTGAAAAACACTTCTATATTTGCAGCGTAGCGTGCGTCAGTTATTCTGCGCATCACTATGAAAAAAATAAGAAAGGAAAATTAAATTTTTATTTTCATGCTTAAATGTTCAAAATAATACATTAAAAAATTGACGGTTGTATAATTTCAGCTTGGTTAGAGTCGTCTGTTAGGTCAGAATTGTGTCCATGTCCATTTTCTTCAGGCTCATATTTATTTATAGTCAACTGTTTACTGTCATTCATACCAATTGGTAATTTCTGAAATTCAAAAAATATTCTAAATTTCACGATTAAGTTGAAAACGAGAGTATTTAATTTTCTATAAATCAGCGTTTCCTAAACTGTAGAATTTAATGTAAAATTGAGCGGACGTTGAAAAATTTTATCGTATCGTAAAAAATAATATAAAAAATGTTTACTTTATTTATTAAAGTTTTAAATGAAAACTGTTAATTTTTCATATTTTTTACGTAAAGTTATTCCATTTTTGTGTATAAAATAAACAAATAAATAACTTGATTTTTACCAAAAAACCAAATAAATGGTTTTTTTACGCATAATGGGTTGCGAACATTTTACATTCTCGTGTAAGGTCACGGTCAAAATTTAGGAAACAGTGTTATAGATAACTTTGATATTGACATACCTTCATTTTTGCGTTCACTCTGTTACTTGCTTGTGAAAGAAAATTGCCAGCGACTCTTAAAAACTGATGTTCTTTAATCGCTGGGAATTCAGCGAACAAAACCGATTTCAAACATCTAGCTACAATTGTTGTCTTAAAAGTCATTTTCTTCTTTTGCCCGTTCCAGGAATATAGTATCATTAGCTCGTCACTCACAACTGATCTCAAGCAGTGTCTGATTGAATCTGCTAACCCGTTCCCTGATAATCGTCTAAATTTTTTTTCCTAATATATTCTGCTATTAGTCATATTGTATCAATTGCACAAATGTTAATTTATTATTTCAATAAATAATAAGCGAAAGTAAATTCTATAAGTATGTAAAGAAAAGTTTTTGCTTAACATATTGAATGCAGTATATTAAATGATGTATTCGGTGGGAATGTAGCTGTGATTCGAATCCGGGTAACTCTGAACTCAGAGTCGAACAGCGACCTCTACGTTTGTATAACTTAGCTTGAACTACACACAACATTCTACTTTTTACTCGGTTTTACCGTAAAAAGAATTGAAAGTTGCCGTTGTCAAAAAGGTTGGTGGTAGCATATTTACAAAGGCAACTGGCGGTAATGACAAAAAATTATGCTCGAAGATAATTGGTCCGACATCCAGATAAAATCTAGATAAAATTTCTTCAATATCGTATTACTGCCAAATTCTCGGTTTAACCGGCATTGGACTAAAGATAAATTCATCGTAGTTTTGTCTACATTGGTACGTTCCATATAAAAAGCTGCAAGACCACTAACTAATGCTGTCTTCACCTCCAGTTTAAGCTGTAAAGCGACCAATACCAATGGGCTGATACGTATTCTAGGTGGCTCAAAGCAAAAGACGTGTATCGCCATCACTGATGATGCTGTTCATACATTTACCCGCTGACTTAAATTCATATAAATCACGATAAAATGGAGGCGGATTTCATCGATCAAATCTCCATGTTAAACAAACTCAGGAGAACAATGACTCAATTCCCGAAAAAGATATTGTTTTCCGAAGTTCAGCGCAGAACACTTTCAAATGAAAAAAAGCAAAACTAAGCAGCAAGAATAAGACTCGGAAAATAGTGGTAACAAAAGAGGCAGGATTAAAAATGATTAAAAGAGAACACCTCTTCTTTTTTGTTGTCACGTTTGCAATAAAAGACCTTTTGTACCAAAAGTCTCCCAGTCGAAGAAAAGAAGCAGCTTCATAGTTACTATCCTCCCGATATAGAATCGGTGAAACCCAGCAACGGGAAAAGATGCAGCCAAGTCGCTGGGAGTGTAGTTGTAAACGTAATACTCAGTACTATCTTAATCCTAGAAAAGGAATGTTTTGGAACAGGAAAATCTCAAGCAAGCTATTCCCAAGGAAGCACAATCGGCATGTTGCTTGGTTCCATTAAACACACTCAACTGTTTGAAAGAACTACCTTTTTGCCGGAAGTACAAGCTATTATATTGTAATGGTAGATTGTTAACCACGCCTATTAATTACGATCTATTATTTATTTATTCACTATTATTTAGACAATAATTCGAACAAAATACATATTTCTATTTTCACTAAATAAAGCTTAAACTTTTTATGTTATTTCAGAAGAAATGAAATATTTCATTTCTAATATATATAGGAGCAATTGAAGAATATTTCCCTTACCAATTCACGAATTAACTCCTTATTTCCTTCCAAAGCACTATTGAACCTATTGAAATCATCGACACTTCTAGCTGGCAAATTAAACTCTTTGAAGCACGATGGATTTTCCTGCGGACGTCTTTCTTTAATATCTTTGATATTTCTTAAAACGATCGGTATCATCTGCTTCATGGAATCGTCTATAGCGCTTTTAATTATTCTCTTAATATTCGGACACAGACATAAACATTTGTCCGAATGAACGGGAGTTTCGTTAAGATTAGACATCTCTTCCAACTTCATTGGGATGCTTTCTGTCACCTGATTCGCCACGGATATACTGGCGGGGCTCATTGGACTTTCCACTGTTACGAAATTTGATACTGTTGATGGAAATTTCGGCTCGTTTGGAGATTCGATGTCTGGAGTGACAGTTAGTAAAGGTGTGAAATCGGGCGTTTCTGTGCCTAAGAAGTCACGAAAAATTAACTGTTAATAAGCTTAAATACAAAGTAAAATTTTCCATTTATTAATATCAATAGTTATAGTGGTTACTGAATGAATAATGAACTAGTATCTTACTTTCGCCTTAATGACTGTTTAAAATTATGTAGTTTGTTACAAGTATTTGAAGAAAGCTCGTATTTTAAAGTAAAAAAAAACTATAATTAAAATAATCGATCAGTGCTTAAAATTTGATTAACGTGGACTTCATTTTCTGCGAGAATTACTCGAATGTCAATCATCCATTGCTTAAACAAAAAGATTTGTCGATATCGAGCAATAACATTTTAAAGAATTAAAATCCAAGTCCGATTTTATTGGTTTTGCAACATCATTTTATTATAAAAAATTATACTTTTTTTAAACTGATGTTACATAAAAAATTGAAAAAATGGATAAGTATTTTTCTTTTATATAAGAATTTAAGGCTTAAAATTAGTTAAATTTATTCGAAAACTAGTTAAAAATTTGGAATTCAAACTCGTCATACGATGTTATACACTAAAAAAGCGTTGTATTATAAGGTGTATTCAGAATTCAAATTCGGATCGAGCCAGTGTATAAAAACTACACTTTTTGTTCAGAATTTTTTTGAGTAATTCGACTCGTGTTCAGTTATTTATTGGTCTCAACACAAAATGTCGATTTTTTCTACGCTTTTCGATCCTTCTTTTGAAAGAATTGTTCTGATGTAAAAAAAGCAAGTTTTTTTTTTTATTCTTAAGCATACAGAACAAGTTTTAAAATTATATTGGTGTAATGTAAGTTTTACACCACACCAAGGGTGGGCAAATAATTTTAAGCGCGGGCCAAAATGTCATTTTCAAAATCTCTCGAGACGGAAAGCTTTACCCTCGTGCTCTATGCACAAGAAAATGTTTTATATGTTTTACCCTGCTAGAGTTTTTTGGCATAAATACTATAATCATTTTAAAGCATTTTGGCAAATAAATTTATCAGTTATTGATAGATAATGGTATTAATACATTTTCGATTTTAATAAGATCACATACAATATATTTAAGAAAATAAATGTGAGCTTTTTCAACGGGCCGAATAAAGAGAACAAGAGGGCCGAATCCGGCCGGCGGGCCGGCTTTTGCCCGCCCCTGCACTACATCAAATCTACACTACGCAGATCCTACAGTGAATCAAATTTCTGAATGCATCTATAATTCCAAATTTTTAAGTCTTTTTTAAAACATACACGGTGTAATAATGAAAGATTCACTTTTATTTCGTTATAAGTTTCCTTCTACGCAACTAACTTTAATCTGTTGGAAAGTTCAAGTATCGTTGTTTTCATCTTAACCTGTTGATTGTCGTATATATGCGTCAATTTTTTATTTCATATTTTTGCATAAATCAGTTTGTAATTATAAAACTTTTAATTTTAAGTCAAACCCAATTTAAAAATGTTACAGTTTTTCAACTTTTTTAACGTATAGTAACGTACTCTGCTTATATCGTAAATACGCGTCTTTGTTTGAAATTAATTCAGCACATTAAATCGAGCTTGCAAAGAAAAACTAATCACTTAACAGGTTAAACATTAATGAAGAGCTATTGTAATGTACATATGTAATTTTCTGAGCATATATTTTTATCCGTAATCTAAACAGTACATATTTACGCAATAATCTTACGTTCACCACAGCAATTAGCAAAATAGTAACCTACCTTTTTTATGATATTGTATGGGTGAATTTTCTTCATCTGATCCCCAAATTTCAGCATAATCTGCGTTTCGCTTCGGTTGACTTCTTTGACGCTTTGATGTCCTTTGAATTAAGAAAAAAACAAAAATGCTACTTTTTAAAAAATTCAATTAATATTCAAAATTATTTTAAGCTACCCGAGTTTGAAAAGAAAGAACCTTGATAGCTCTTATACAAGACGTACTTTTTAATTAAGGTACGTTTTTATATAGACACTAAGAGTTTACACACATTTCGAAATGTCTATGTGCATCTTTTACGGACATACCTTTGGAACAACTTTAGTTTCAGCTTTATAGCTGACGTGTACGGTTGTGTTCTACGCTTTTACAATGTTTAAATCTATCAAGTCGCCCACCGTGTGTAAGCTTCGTATAAAGTTAACGCTACACACACCGTGTTTACTTTAAAAAAATATATATAAAAAAATGTTAAAAAACAAGTTTTTTGACGTTTTTTCGGACATATTTGAGAATAATTCAAAATCAGTTTGAGAAATTAATTCGACAATGGAATGTTGTGTACGCGGAGAAAGCGTAATGAAGAATGAACTACTTCTTTTCATTATTTTCGATATATTTACCTTAATTCTTATTATAAATATTGACACGTTGGCAATTATTAATCTGGTCCGAAACATAGTTACAAATAACGACATCACGATAACGGGGAATTCTAACGCAGCAGAAAGGCCCTCAGGCTTCCAGCCAACTTTTGTTGTATTACATTTTAAAAAACAAAAATTAAAACAAATGTTTTTTCGCTTATATTTACACATAACAGTGAAAATGATTTTTGATTATTATATCATAGAGCATCATAGAGGAATTTTAATACGAATTTACTGAAATATGTATTTTTAGCAGAAAGCAAAAAATATGTTAGTAAATTTTTAAAATTTACGTTTCTTCAAAATTACAGCTTAAGTATTGCACATCGGGTGTGCAGTTCGCTCATGGAAAAATTTTTATTGCGAGGAGCGGATTGAACACCGTGTATGCAACGTAAGTTGAAATGAAAATACATAATTAAAAAATATATAAACGTGTATTTCAAAAATAGTTAGTCACTAATAAAAAAAATAATTGTAAACGTATTTTTAGGAAATAGTACACTGAACGTAAAGTAATTATTCACTAGTCAGTCGGTTTATGTCAGGTATGAAAGGATTCAGTTAATTTTTAGATTTTTTAGTACACATTAAAACCAACACCTAATTTTGTTTTCCTGTACTTTACAGATTTTATTAAATCAAGAATCTTTTTTCAACGTTTAAGCAACTCAAAATAACTGATATTTGCACAACACTATTATTTCAAACACGGTGTGCAATGTGTCTTTTTGCCTTTGAAAACTATTGCATACCGTGTGTGCAATCGGTCTCGAATGGGTAAGTAATATTTGAAAATTTTTATTTTAATTATTAATTAAACTTTTTTATATGATTACTATATATTTTATTTAAATCGTAATTAATAAAATTTTTTAAGCGTGCCATAGATTCGTCATTCCTAGTCTACCGAATAAAAACGGTTTAATACTAGAATCGTAGGCACGGTAATCTTTATTTTGAGATCAGGTCGTGAATAAAAACGCTAGGTGAATGCTAAGCTATGTTCAGTATATGAAAGTAATATCGAAAAGAGTAAAATTATTTTTCTTATTCATTTATGTAATATATATAAATATGAGGTGACCAACTATTTTTTGTTCAAAAAGAGTACACTTTGCAAGTATTTTGTAGGTGAAAAAAAACTTTGCCGTACATACTGCACATCAAAGATCAGCCTAAAGATTACGTACACAAATATTGGAGAAATAGATGTATCCCTCTCTCTTCAAAAAGATAATTTTGACGTTATTAGAAAAAAAGGTCTGTAATATCTATCTCTCTCCAGGTACATAATACGGTCTCTTAATTGTGCCGGAAACGGCACCCATGTGCATGCGAAATTCGAATCACAGTTAAACTCGTATCTGATGTTTACCCTATTCTCTGACGTGCCGGGAACGGCAAGCAATATGCGCGCGTGAAATTCAAATCACTGTCAAAATGATTTCAAATATTTAATTAATAAAATTGAAATGAAATAATCTAAAAAAAAGATTTAAAAATCAAATGAGTATAAAATTATACGAATGAGTACTTTTAGAGTACAGAATTTGAAAAGAGTACGGTTTTCGAAAAGAGTACAAAACTCAGTAAATGAGTGCAGTTGGTCACCTTAATAAATAAGATTAATTACCAGAAGAAATCATTTCAATGTAAACAGTATTTGGCAACGTTGAAAAATCCGTTATTTTTTTAATTTAGAGATTAACGCGACCATGAAAATTATTAGTTTTTACCATTTTTCAATATCTACCTTGTGATCTGACAGTTTATTTAGTATGTTTACAGTTTAAATCTAAAAGATTTTGCAAACATTCTAATTTAGTTTAAACTAGTGTATTTTCATTAATAAATTTTTAATTTGCAACACTGTAACGTTTAAAAATAGATTTAGAATCGATATTTTGACAACAGCGCACGAACGGTATTTTTGTCGCTGCCGCAACTTCGCTTACGTTTGTCGTCGACGTGATTGCGTCTTCTGATCATTACTAGTCATCTCAACCACATTTTCTTCTAGTTCAGTTTCTCGTTCACTCATTTTTTAAATCTGTCGTAAAAGATGAAAAACACTTTTTTTGCTGAAATATCGAACGTTTTTTTTACAGCTAGTAGCCAGTGTTGCCAGGCATTGCGTTTGCAATAGTTCAAATTTTAATCAAAACAAATAATGCATAGTGCAATTGATTGCTTCGTAGTAAAATATCCGAGTGTATTAATTGTGATAAAGGAAATTAAATTTTCAGTGTTAAAATAATGTTATAAAAGCGTTAAAACATGTTATATTAATTTTTTTAGAGAAACACTTGAAAACTAGAAAAAAAATTAAAACTTCGATTTATTTTAGTAAACTTTTTTCAAAATATTATTTACACATTTCCAATTTGCCTGTGTGCCAAAAATAGAAAAAACAATGTTTTTTTTGTTATTTTTCTGTTAAAAATCGTCGTTCCAGTTGTTATTACAGTTGTTATAACAACTGTTAATTTCCTATTTGCTGTAACAGGATAAAAACATTGTTATAAAAACAGGTTCCGTAACAGGGTTAGTAATAAAATATTAATGAGTTTCGAAATTGTCGTGAAAAAATATGACATGTTATAAAAATGTTCGGTAAATAAACAGTAACGGAAAATGAGAAGGAACATCGAAACCTTTCGGTTGTAGCTTTTCTTTCACGACACACTCGAAAAGTCACAAGTTCAGCCTTTTTTTACGACAATTCCGAACCTCATTATTATTCTGTTACTAACCTGTTACCGACCCTGTTCTCTAACATTGTTATTAACTTGTTGCAGAAATTAGGAAATTAACAGTTGTTTTAACAACTGTAATAAGAACTGGAACGTCGATTTTTAACAGAAAAATAATATAAGAAAAACATTGTTTCTTCTATTTTTGGCACATAGAGGGAAGTTGCTGTTTTTTCTTTGATAAATTCATAATTATATGTTTGATTCGCGTTATTAAATTATTAAAAACAACTAATGGATGATTAACAACTATGACTTTTTGGTGTTCGCTTATATAGCACTGAGAGGAGCATTTATTAAAAATTAATAAATATTTATTTATTTTAAATAAATTGTTTATTAAAATAAGGGACAAATAGAATTTTCGTATGTATTAAATAAATTAATTTGTTCTATTTATTTATTTCC
>AGDA01061570.1:0-13537 GCA_000281935.1 Mengenilla moldrzyki | reverse complement strand
ACACACACTCACACACACTCACACACACTCACACACACTCACACACACTCACACACACTCACACACACTCACACACACTCACACACACTCACACACACTCACACACACTCACACACACTCACACACACTCACACACACTCACACACACTCACACACACTCACACACACACACAGACATAAATATATATACACAAGCAAATTTTTTTTACAATTAATATTGCAAATAAATATTCCATAAATATCACTAGTATTTCGTTCCATTACAATCAACCATAACGTTTTTGAGTAGCTGAGAAAATAGTAAAATTTCAGTTTTGCTTTAGGATATTTAACTGTATACGAAGAATGTTTTTTTCAAAGCTCTTTTTTAATGTAATTATGTTGCAGGGTTCAAGCTTAATTCGTTATTTTTCTAAACAAGGTTTAAGCTTAAAAGCTTTTCATTCATATGTTTTAGTTTTAAACGAATAAATTAATATGAATTTCAAAATTCTCTTTTGATGTTGAATAATTTTTGCAAAAGTTTGCATTTATTTCAAACAGTGCTTTTATTTTTATTAAAACCTCATTTCCATTTATACATTTTATGTTTATTTGCTAAAAAAATTGAACATAGATTAATATAATATTTAGTATTAATATTCTGCTTTAAATAATATTTTTTATTCACAAATATTTTACATAAATATGTTTCTTATTATCAACACTTTAGAGTTTTACAGAAGTTTTTTAAACGATATTTTAGCCAAAAATACACAATATATAATAATCAGTTATTCGTAACCGTAATAAAATATATAATTTATCAAGTGTTACATGTATGATCCTACATTAAGGACTTTGGTAATTATCCTAGGTAGAAATTTGTTAACAAAATTTATTGAAAACTTATTCGAATTTACGCAAAAATTTTGGAAAACTAAAATATTTGATACGAGGGTTAGTGTCGCCTTTAACAGTAGAGATATTTTTTCATTGCCTACGATCTTTTGAATTTAGGGGAGAACATATATTCTCAATAAATGAGCTGTTACGTCATAGCTACTTGAATTTCCTCAAATTTTGTGTTTTGTGCAAGTTCGAGTAAGTTTACCAAAAGATCTTACTAATCCAACTTTTCGTGTAGTATATTTTCGAACACGCCTATAGACTGAATCTCTTTTTGTTTTCGGTATCGAAACATATTTGTGTGTTTTAAGTTAGTATGCGACTTGCTATATTTTCCGTTATTTCTAGTAATAAGAACTATAACAACACAAGCGCAGTTATTAAGAAGGCAGTTATTAAGAATTGTTCACATAAAATGGTTAAAATAGATAAAACATATATAATTAAATAGTTTTTTAAAAGAAGTTCCTATATGTCACTCTATCTAACCCAATAATCAAATCTTAATCTCAATCTTAACTTGTTTTGGTATAATTACCCTCAGTAGAAATATCACGTTCATCATATGCCAAAGAAAGTAACTTAAATATCTTTATGTTGGTAAACTTATTTTTTACGATAAAACAATTCAGTTTGAATATTGTCAACTTCTTATTTTAAAAATTTTGCCGTTAGTAGTTAGTATTTTCATTATTTTTTTTATAAAATTGTTGATAAGTAGTGGGCAAACTGCTTTACAGAAAAAAAATGTTAAAAGTGATACAAACCTGAGTACGAAATATTAGGCTTTCCAAAAAGTTTTGTTTAAGTTTGAGTAAGTTTACCAATAGATTTTGTTAATAGAACTCACAGTACAGTATGTTTAGTACATTGGCATCTTTGCTGGTTTTCCTATCATTATTAGAAATTTCTGACGGAAAGTTCAATATTTCAACGTCTGGAGGGTTGAAAATCGTTTTTGATGAATTAGCATATTTCGCGTTAATTTTTATGTACTTTTCAGTCAAACAGTTATCGTATAGAAGTTAATTAAAAGTAACGAAGACATGACTGATGCAACAGATAAATAATAGCTTTTTTATGTCGCTTTAATAAAAAGTACGAACATGTATAGAGTGGAGAGGGACGGAGCAAAGGGGTAGTTTTCGTTTAAAAACTTTTCAGTTTTTCCATTAAATAATTCATAAAAATATGACTAGACGTCAAATTTCGATTAAATTCTATCCCGGCAAAGTTTAAAGACGTACCCTCTGTTTATGAAAAAAGTTGTTTTTTTAGCGAAACATAAAATAGGAAAACTTTTTTGATTTCTGCAAATGGGAAAAACTTCTATGAGTTTGATGTTTTTTGCGCGCAATATTCCTTCTTAAAATTGGCGGAATTTAATTAACGCGAAATTCGCGACATTCAGCTCAATATTAATTTTATTGCTTTGGCCCGTATAACTGGCAGCTTTAGTGTCTCTTTAACCCTTTCTACGCGTGTTAATTGAATAATCGGCTGTCTTAGCAATTTCCGGAAATGCAATCTTCTTTTGCTCCTATTTAATGCAATTTATTTCGCGACTCGACAATTACACAAGCGTGCAATTTTCTGACGAAATTCCCAAACAATTTAATTACCAACGTGAAGCGACTTTCTCAATCTTTTTCTTAGAGGAAGTCTTGTATATGAAGAATAAGATTTAGAAAAGTTCGAAAATTTTCATCAGTTTTTGTCTAAGTTAACAAAATTGAGCTCTCGAAAATTTTCTTCCTTTTTTCAGCACATTTTGTGCATTTGGTCTCATATAACACCCATATTCTTTTTTCTTTCCTGATTCCTTATTATATTTAACTATTTGTAGCTTATTACATTCACTTGTTGATTCAAATTTTTTAAGTGAACAGAAATTCAACTCTGCCACCAAAACGTAAGGATAAAGTAAAAATAATATCACTGTTATATCATTGTGCGAAGTCACAACGTGGAAATCACTGTATTTTACAATGTGATTGGTAGTATAAGAGCTAATGTCAACTAATTACGCTAACCAACAAACGTTTTCCTCCAAAAACCAATTGTATAAATTTTGTTAGTACTGCACTAGTAAAGAATAAAAACGGACACAATTTTGGCATCCTTATTCGCATTTTTGTGAAGGGGTGAAAAACTTTTTTTCAATTTTAAAAAATTTTATCTTGAAAACTGTGCCACCTATTAACTTCAAATAACACGTGGCTAATCAGAAAACGGTACTTAAACTTCTTACAAAGTTTCATGAAATCATTTTAAGGGATACTAACGTTATAGAGTATTAAATGCCGAAAATCCCAAAAAAGCGGTTTTTTTCAAAAATTAAAAAAACCAAATTAGTTATCCTCAGAAAATAAAACACTTACGAAGAAAACTATTTTTTACGTAATAATATTTGAGTTCAGGCTTAACTTGGTATATTTATTTTTTTCTCCCGGTTATTCTTTTTGAGAAAATAATTTTTAAAATTAAACATAGCATTTTCAGATACAGGTTGGCACATTTAAAGTACCACTGTGTATTATAACCACAATTATCCCTCTTTTTCCCCACTACTCACATAATTTTTACACATTTCAGCGAAATGCACTTTTAATTTATACGTTGAAATTTACAAAATATACATGAAATTA
Organism: Mengenilla moldrzyki; assembly: GCA_000281935.1. Taxonomy (NCBI): domain Eukaryota; kingdom Metazoa; phylum Arthropoda; class Insecta; order Strepsiptera; family Mengenillidae; genus Mengenilla; species Mengenilla moldrzyki. Next base: position 10,001 of record AGDA01061570.1, on the reverse strand, counting down.
ACACTGAAAGAATTATAAAAGAAATAAATAAAAATCTCGAAAAATAATATATATTCCCCCCCTTCCCCGCCTTAACATCAAAACTCAAGAAAATATTAAGAGAAAACCGTTTTTGAAGCAAAAAAAGTATGTAAATTATAATGTCCAAGTTTTAGTTTTATATATTATAGACTCCCATAAAAGTCACTGGGTCCCTGGACCTCCTTATGTTATTCGATATTAGTCTATACAATAGTCAGAATTTTCCACATCGAATTTAAAGTCCAACGTTATTTTTAGATTTGTTCATTATCGTTACATTACAGTGGTACTTTAAACGTTTTTAACCTGTACCTGAAAATGCTATGCTTAACTTTAAAAATTATTTTATCAAAAAAGGGTAACCGGGAGAAAAAAATAAATATACCAAGTTAAGCCTGAAGTTAAATATTATTATGCAAAAAATAGTTTTTTTTTTCGTGTTTTATTTTCTGTGGAAAACTAATTTTATTTTTTTAATTTTGACAAAACCCGCTTTTTTGGGATTTTTCGGCATTTATTATTCTATGACTTTGGTACCCCTTAAAATAATATAATGAAACTTTGTAAGAAGTTTAAGTACTGTTTTCTGGTTAGCGTTGTGCTTATTTGAAGTTAATAGGTAGCGCAGTTTTCAAGATACAATTTTTTTAAGTTTAAAAAAAGTTTTTCACCCCCTCCACAAAAATGCGAATAAAGATCCCAAAACGGTGTTCGTTTCTATTCATTACTAGTGCAATACTAACCAATTTTATACAATTGGTTTTTGGGGGAAAAAAAGTTGAATTTTGTTAGCAAGTGTAAATAAAAAATAAAGAAAAATAATAAAAAAAACCATATCTACTAGAAGAGGTCAGTAGTATAATCGAATAGATTACTATACTTTTAGCAAGTCGTTAGTTCAATAGATAAATTGCGTATATTTAACAAAACTAACAAAGAGCTCTTTGGGGATCTCCCTGTTCCAAGACAATCGTTTTTTAGGATTCAATAACAGCTACTCGGTCAGTTTCTGAGCATTGCTTTCACAACACCACTACCAGCAACCTATCTGTGGGCTTTTTTATTATTGATCCCCACAAATTTCACATTTATTTTGATTTCTATGAATGTGTTGCTTGCTGTGAAAATTTATGGTATGCATTGCCAATAATCCGGTGACTTTTACCCTAGAGGGCACTAGCATTTAAAAGTTTCGTTGTTGTCACCGGTCATTCGGGTACAAATCAGCCATCGGTACTGGTTGCTTCACACTTTAGGCTGGAGTAAGAAGGGTGTTGGTCTACAAACTCTTATTTATTAATTGGAAATTGTTCTATTAGGACGTTCGACTATTCATCAGCTGCTAACGCGCTCACTAGACCCTAAGGTCCCTAGTACATTGCAAATAACACAGTGAAATTTTATTGTGATTATAAGAGAAGCTGTTATTTGAGATGACGCTTAGACAACATTTACATTGTTATATCAGATTAAGAGCTCAATGTCATATCACAACGATATCACTGTTAAGTCTGTATGTAAAATAACGCTCGCTAAGCTTCAAATTCCGTTATCGCAATAAAAGTTCATTCAAATATTTCAGTGATATCACATTGAAAACACAATGAAAAACCATAATTATTTAACTTGAGCTTTTAAAATATGATGGCAATAATTTATGTCAATTTTTATAAAATGAGTTATTAAATTTTATCTTTATGTTATTATACAGTTTTTAGTTTTAGAAAATTAGTTTTTCATCTAAACACAAACTTTAAAGTTTAAATATGGTACTTGCATTTTACTAACACTGAAAGTTTACAAGAAACTTTGAACTACGCAAAATACTCCATCACCCTTAAATTTGCTTTATTGTTTAATGTAATCAATCAACTATAACATTGCTGTATATAATTAAAGTTGTGCTATGTGTACGTGGAATTGGCGAATCTCTAATAGCCTAATAGTCGCCGTTCAATATAATGTTCAGAAGTACCCAGGTTCGGGTTTCCGTTACTTTTTTATCGAACACAATATACTATCATCTAATGATATAAATTTTGACAGTAACTTAAAGTAACTATCATTCTATATGCAACTAATAACATTTAGAATAGTCTCTTATTTTGATCCATTAGACGTTGAATAATGGAAATTAAAATAGCTCTATTTTTGAAAAATAAAATAAAATGACAGTAACTTATTAGGCTTTTTAAAGAAATTCATTTTATATTTTTATTAAGCAAGGATTTGAGTATAAATGTACTGAAGTTCCCAACTATATCTTGGCATACTTCTCTTTTTAATTAACCGCTAAGCAAACATTTTAACATACTAAAGCAAATTTTATGAAACCCCATAGGCGTCTTTTTCTACTAAAAGACCAGCTATATTTAACGATCCATCTAGAGTAACATTTTATGCAGTCGATCAAAACCTTGTTGAATTCCAAGCAATTAGAGAACTTTAGATTGTTTTACAATGGGCAATTGCATCATTCGAATTTTAGCAATTTCAAGTGAATTTATGGCTCATTGTTCTCGAATATTTGTTCTATGAAGTGTTTTCGATCAAATTTCGAAACCTATCGATTATTATTTATTTCTAATGTACTGTCTCTCATTGTATTTTCTAAGAGAAAAAAATAATTATTATATTATTTTCAATATTTTTTCTCCATACAATCTGAGATTTCAATGAAAAGGAAAAATCAATTGAACGTGTAATTATTGAATTCTGTATTTCAACACGCTTTTATTTTATTTTTTATCTCTAAAATTTCCTATGCAAAATGTTTCGAAGGTTTTTTATTAGAAATTTTAATTAATTTTTCACTTTTTGATCTCAACAAAAGCATAAATACAATGTAATTACTGCTAAACAAACGGTTAATTTCATAAATTACAAGAGAGTAACTTTCGTTATTTTTTCCTTAATAATTTTCGTACGTTTAAATTACAATTTACATTTCAAATTTAAATTCTTAATTTCCTTACAGTTTGACCACTTGCTGATTTCAATTAGGTTACTCAAATTACATCTTAGGAACGTACATTGAATAATCAAAGTATTTAACTCTTCATGTTCATGTAATGAATTCCTGCAAAAATTAGACAAAATTATCTTCCTTACGTCACAGATTACGTAATTTTGATGAATTAACTAATAGAAGTTGAAAAGTGATGAAATTTTAGGAAACTTTTTCTCCGTGAATAACACAGATTACCTGGATGTAAACGGTCCTTTTAAATTAAATATAATTTACATAGACGTTAGTTGCCACTGTTATCGTTTTTAGACAACATTTACAGATGTAATTTATTTTCAGCCAATCAAAACCAAGTGAATACGAAATTTATATTTTTTTATGTTTACAACATTACATGTTGCATCATAAAAGGAAACCGCCACTTTTAATCATATCAACACGAACTGTAAATGTCAGAAGGTATATAATTTAAAATGGCCATTTTCGATTTGGTTAATCTGTGTTATATAGCATAGAATGACAAAGGATAATCTGGAATACACAATACAGTGAACTCTCGATTAACAAACATAATTCTCTTTGAAATATTGTCAATTTTTTTAACATATATTTAATGTAAAATTAAAATATTAATGTACGTTGTTCGTACAGTGATCGTTACTTTAACATCTAGTCGCCTTAACCGAATGAACTTTTTTGTCAGTTTGTGTTTGCGACTCGAATAGCGGTTCATTAACCGACATTTTACAGCAGAGGCTTCCCTTTTTGTACTCTAGTGCACATTCTAAAATATTGGTAAGGTAGCGGACACCACTTATTTTTAATTGACAAACTTCTTCAATAAGTTCTCATTTTCCCATAATTTATTTTCTTATATTCATAATTTGTAAATAATTAAACGAAAATGATTCAAAATTATAAATAATTATTCATATTTCTTTTACACAAGGCGGGCACATATGATTCGTTTCATGGGCGTCATGGTGCCTGCAGGCACGCGGCTGGGAGCCTCTAGTATACAATAGAGCAAAATAAAAAATTCATTTTTACCTCCCCTCTATATATATATGTTATGTATTGTATATGTGTTTATATAATTTACTGAATCACAAATTTACTGGTTTGTTTTAAGTTTTTTATCGATTTTGAACTTCATTTTAAAAAATGTTCACCACTAATACACAAATCAATCTGTGATTTGACGTGAATCACCAATTTCACACATAAAATAGATCGTGATATTTTTATAAAGTATTTCTTATCAGTATTCATCATCTAGACGTTAATTACTCATCGCAATTTAAAAAACAAGTAAAAAAAGAACGAACAGTCGCCATTTTTTAAAAAAGAGAACAAAAATCAAAAATATATAAAGTATTCTCCAAAAAAAGGTAACTTTTTGTATTTTTGTTTGCATGATATATGTTAACAAAATTTAGTGCGCTAAAAATGTCTAATGATTCTGTAATTTATAGAAAAACTTGTTATATTAGTCTGTGTGTATAAAATAAAAATTTTGTACACACACGCTCCAAAATAAAAGGTTTTTGATTCCTGGAAATCTTACAAAAAGTTGCATGCCGTTCGTATTATTCCATGGTATATAGGTATATCAATATCTATTATGATTAACGTTAAATATGGAGTGCAAACTTAAATTATGATTAAAGTTTACATCTAGGGTTTATTCTCCAACCAGTACTACGTTTATTAATGTATATCGAGACTTAAAGTTTACAAATAATTTGTAAAGTAATGTAAAATTTTAGAGTATTACGTTACTTTACTTTGAATTGGAAGGAGTAAATTTTATATAAGCCGTTTTCGAAAACTTACTCTTAACGGTTATAAATATTACGTCATAGCTGCTCAAAGCTACCCAACTTCTGTATTTTGTTCAAGATTACTAAAAGATCTTATTAACACAACTCTTCATGGAATATATTTTCGAAAATGGCTATAGATGCACTAATAATAGAGTAACAATATTGCACTTAAAATTTACTGACAGAGTTTGCCCAAAAAATTTACTTATAGAATATAACTACAAATTGACACACTACATAGTTTATTACTAGGTGAAAAAAAATTGTAGAGCAAAGGTGATGGATAAATTCGGTTCCAATTACTTTAAGAGTAAAAGTTACACTAATGATATTATTAATGACATTGCTCTTTAGTAAAAAAACTAGTAAAATTTTCTACCCTTATAGAAAACCTTTTCTATTCCGTGTAGCTTTCTTAAATTTAAAAATAAGTTGCTAGCAGTGAAGAAGAGCATTAAATCAAATCAAGTGTTCTATTTGTTGATCAATTCGAGTTTGAAAATTCTCAAATTTCATCAACGTCCATAGGTGTCGTTTAACGTTTACGTGAACATAATGAAATTTCTCACTGAAAAGGAAACGAAATTAGTGAAATTATTGAGTAACTTTTACATAATTTTGTCACAGTTTTCCACTTGTTTTAATACACATGTTATAATACGATGTTCATTTAATAAATTATTAACGCATCAATTGACGTTTTATAATAAATTAACAATTTCGTTATATTGCATTACAGACGGCGGAAATTTTGCAAACGCCGATTATGTAACGCAAAAAATTTACGGCTTTTTGGACTTTACGACCACAATCGGAAACACGGTTATGATCTTCTCACCACATAGCTCCAGTGATGCAGTAACCAGTACCAGGTCGCTCCAGAGTGGTAAGTGTGGACGAAATTGGTAACAAGTTTCAGCTTGTTAAAACTTCTAAAAAACGTGCTACATAAACATAAATACATAACACTTAATAGCAAAACTCAAAATTTTTCAAATATTGTTTAAGAAACATATTTGAAAACAAATTAATGTTTTATGTGTAGACATTAATGTCCTAAAAGTATGTAATTTTTAACATTTTTTTAAACATATTTGTCAAGTTTGTCCAAAATTGCTTCATAATAAATTTCACCACATTGTATTAATATGTACTTATGTCATTTTTCAAAAAATTTTCGACATTAATTTTTCAACGTATTTCTGTGTTTATTTTTATGCTTGTATAAAAGATTTTAAAAACATTTCATCATTGTTTTATAACATGTTTCAAATGTTTTTTTTATACTAATGTATTTTTGTAATATATTTACGAATAAGTTTCCAATATAACTTCGTAATAACTTTTTACCCTTATTTTAATTATATATTAATACACTTTTATAACAGGTTTTTTAACAACGAATTTAGTTGTTATTTTTGTATTAAATTTATAGGATTCGTTTTATCAATCAAACAGAATAGCGCTTAAAAATATAGAATTCCAACGCCTATTCTTCTCTATGCACACAGTTTGTTATCATGATCATAGTCACTAAAAGGGCTGAAAAACAAATTCACGGAGCAAATACAAAGGAACCACAGATCGATGATAATTTTTGTGTATAGTGACCTGTAATTTTTTAAATTCGAATAGAATTAATCGCTTCAAACCAAATTAAATGCGCTGATTGTTTGCTTTTAATGACGTCACATCTATGACGTTATCACTATTTTAACGTCTCTTGCACGCATGATCACTTTTCTCAAAATTTTGTTTTAAAAATAGGCATCGGAATTTATGTCTGTATGTTCTGTGCAGTCAAAAGAATCAACAACGTTTTTTTTTATAAAAAAAATTAACACAAAAAGCTCTCTTTATTCATGTCTGCCAACCTTTTATAAAAAAAGTTATTAAAAAATTTATGGAGTACACAAAAAAATTTCAATAAACGCTAACCATTTTTTTATTTTTTATAATTTTTTTAAGAAATTAAAAAATGATTACTATTTCATTCATTTAGTTATATTTTCTAAAACTTATAGATTTAGTATCACAAGTATTCACTTTACTGTATAAAAAAGCTTATAATTTATTAAAATTTAATGTAGATTATTGAAAAAAAATAATTTAACATTTTATATTTAAATATGTTTTTAAATGTTAGGAGGAAAAATTGAAATAATTAAAAAATAATATTTCATATTTGTTATGAAATAATATTTATAAATTTTATATCTCTACGAGTTTTTCTACAGTGAAGCCATCTCTACTTTTCAGTCCATTAACGTCTCTAAATTTTAAAAATTAAAATATACTAAAGGAGATAGAAAAATACAGAATTCATAGTGTTCTTAACATTGGCGACATTGCAGTGACATTCGTAGACGCATATAGACTCAATCATTTGCTGTTTTACAGATAACCTTAAAAAATATTCCTGATCACTGTGGATTGTCTATATTGTTTTTAACTTATTAGATTAGGATTTATGTTTGCTCCCTTACGTTTAAACACAAGTACTTATTTATCTATACGGGATACATTTTTAATCCTTTTTAAACAAGCAATTTAAAAAGGCCATAAGACCTGAAGAAAGACTAAATACTGCTTTTTTATTAATAAAAACTCTGGCATAAAAATTGTTAGCTTCTACTGTACAGACTAAGGTAACAAATTACATGTGATAAAATTTAATATAAAACTTAGTCCAGTATTTTTCCGCAATGTAATAAAATTAATTAAACCGTTCTTGAGTTTGTTATTATCGGTGATAGCTTAAAGGATTCGATAAAGTTTCATGGAGCCAAATTAATTAAAAATCGATTGTTTCGACAAACGTGTTCGGCAACTATACAGTCGTGCGTGTCATGCAAGTTGCCTGCGTTTACATTTCTTTGCTAAATTGCTTAAAAACATTCTTTCCAAATATGTTTAACTTAAACTTTTTTAATTATATAGTAATTTGGATTCATGAAGCTAGAAAAAACGCTAATTAAAGCATTTATATTAATTCAGGAGCTCCATTAAGTTTCAGATTTGGTCTTTAAGTTTAAAATTTAACAATTTTTCTAAATTTTCATTATTAAGTTTATAGCTTGGCTGGTGAGAAAGATTCTAAGAGCCACTGATGTTGTGGACTAAAATACATTTAATACTAGATTTACCGAACCGTCATTTTGATGGATTTTCAATTTAATGTTTGAAAATATTAAGTACCCGAAAGTTATAATTTATTACATATTGGCTTCTACTCTTATATAGAAAAGAAATATATAGTTCCATATGTTTTTTCTAGATTAACTTTCATTTATTATTTTCATATGTATTATAACTATTTTATGGTAATTCGTCTATTTGACCGATTAATTTCTCAAAAAATATTGTAACCTTTGGAAGTGAAGCTATGTTTATTATTTTATAAAACAAGTTAGTAGGAATGAATTGTTATTTCTGTAGTGATTTTTATTAGAAAAAGTACACTTTGAGTGTTAGCAAAAGTTTGTTTTCGTAATTAAAAATCTGAATTTTTCAAAGTATTTTTAAAACTTGTCCAAAAAAAAAACTAAACAGATTCAGTTTATTGCCTGATGTAGTGTTGTGTGTAGTTAAAGTTAAGCTATATACATATACAAATAGCGAGACTTGAGGAGCCCTAATGTTCGCCATCGAACCTTAGTGTTTAAGCGTACCTGATTTGAGACTTGCTGACACTGACAATTATAATTACTTTTATCATCGGTAGAAATAGTACGAAATCACATTGTGCTAAAGCCTTGTCAAATTAAGTCTACTAAATACATATGCGAAAATATACATCTAATAGAGAATTAACACGCAAAAATGTATTAAAAACATTAATGAATAAAAAAACTTTGGTGTTCAACAAATAATTCATCCACTTAACTTCTATATCTTTTATCCTATTCGAGCTTCGGTTAAGCAATAGCTAGGAAAGACTTTCAATGCTCACGATTTTCAGATACTGACTAAGGGAGGTCTGAAGATTCACTTGTGGTACATCGAAGTGACTGAAAACTAGTAGCTTAATCTGATTGACCAACAGCTTTTTGGAGTTTCTCCCTAATCTAACTCTTATCAGCGTATTAAAAAAGTTTTTATGTACTTTTTGTTTGTAGAACATTCACAACGTCATCATAGTATCTCAACAGTGACTTTTCAATTTTAAAAAAGCAGTAATGTAACGAGTAATTTACAACAAACGTGTGTTTTAACATACCCGTCCAAAAGGAGGATTTTTGTTAAAATTGGTATATAAAAAATACTGGTAAATCTAGTGTTAAAATTTATTCCTTCATAATAACTCACAATGGAACGACGCCAATTGTCTTACGACTTTTTATACTTTATCTTGGAATAGTTAGTGAGAAAATGGGCGTAAATTTCAAAAAAATTGTTTTTTTTTTCAATTTATTCCTCACAACTTAAACTTAGTAGGTAGAATAGTCTACTCAAGTACTGTCCAGAAATATTCAATGAAATACATCCGATTAATTTTTAGACATTAGATGGAAGGGTTAAAACATGAAGCTGTACTGGACGTGATATTACTCGAAGTTAATCCTACTAGTAGAATCCAAGATTTTCTTTAGTATACACAGATTTCAAAAACGCAATTTTCAAATTTGAAAACATAGTTTTTAATTGAAAATTTTTACCAACCCTCTTGTTTTCTCAAATGTTTTGCTTTGGGAAATCGTGACAAAAAACCCTTTCCACTGGTTTTCTAAACTAAAAATATATAGGATACTGTCAAAAAATCGACCATTTTTCGCAAAAATACTTAACTAATCATCAAAAATCTACTGTTAAATGTATTACTATGAGCCTATAAAAATATAACAACAGCTTTTAGCAATATGTTGTGCGAATATGCTATTGTGTTATGAAAATAACATCATAAACATACTAAGAAACTATGATGAAAACATATTTGAAAATATATTAGAAAGATACATTAGTACAAGAAAACAAAAGGTTATAAAAAATAAGGTAAAAATATTTTTAAAAAATGTTATGAAAATATAAAAATACAACATAAAATAGCGTTAGAAAAATTAAAAAAATGTGAAAAACTTTATAAAAAATGTTAATATAATGCAAACATAGCTTTAGAACACGTTATAAAAATAATGATAGAAAAGCTCTGAGCAATGGTAAAAAAACCTGTTGAAAAAACGTAAAAA
>AGDA01061563.1:0-11588 GCA_000281935.1 Mengenilla moldrzyki | reverse complement strand
AAAACTTCTAAAGCACAATTTTTAAGAAGCGGGTGAAATGTCTCTTTTAACTTCAAAAAATTTAATATCTTAAACTAGCAAACGCCTTTTTAAAACAATAATGGTGTACTAATAAACTACTTTTCTTTTTGAGATTAGTACCTTTAGCTTTAATGAAATATTGAACTGAGATTCATTTCTTAAAAATTATTATTTTTTTTTTGACTTTTGAAAATATGAACATTTTTGAACAAAATATTTGTAAAAATATGCATTTATTAATAGAATTTTTTTCTGATTTAAGGCGTTGAAAAGAATGAACCAAAAAATGCCAAAAATGAATCCAGAAATTGATTGCTTATCGTCAAAAAGAATTGTGAGACTTCCAGGCTTAATTGATATTCATTGTCATTTGCGAGAACCAGGTCAATCGTATAAAGAAGATTTTTGTTCTGGTACAGAAGCAGCACTGTCTGGTGGCTTTACAATGGTTCTTGCAATGCCAAATACCGACCCACCTATCACTGATAAAAACTCATTAGATTTGGCGCAAAGATTAGCCAGTGTTAAATGTAAATGTGATTACGGTTTATTTGTAGGGGCTACTTCAACCAATTTTAATACCGTATCGAAACTAATTCCATACGCGGCCAGTTTAAAAATGTACTTAAATAAAACCTTCACCACATTAAGAATTGATGATAAACAAATTTGGGAGAGACATATTCAGAAATGGTCTGATCAAGTGCCTTTATGTGTGCATGCGGAAGGAAATGCTGTTGCTGAAATTTTAAAACTACAATCCGTTTATAAGAAGCCGATTCATTTTTGCCATATTTCAAGGAAAGATGAAATTTTAATGATAAAAGCAGCCAAAGAAAAAGGACAACGGGTGACTTGTGAAGTCTGCCCCCATCATCTGTTTTTAACATATAAGGATGCTGAAAAAATTGGTAAATTAAAAAGTCGTGTTTGTCCATCTTTAGCGACCGAAGATGATCAAAAGGCACTATGGGATAATTTGGATGTAATCGACTGCTTCGCTACTGACCATGCCCCTCATACTACAGTAGAAAAAGAAGTTGACGGTCTCCCTGGGTTTCCCGGACTTGAAACTATTCTGCCCTTACTTTTAACTGCCGTTTATGATAAAAAGTTATCACTTGACGATATCGTTCGTAAGTTGTATACGAATCCTAAACGAATTTTTTTATTACCTGATCAAGAAGATACATATATAGAAGTGGACCTTAATCATTCTTGGACTATTAGTAATCATATGAACTTTACAAAGTCCAAGTGGAGTCCGTTTGCAGGGTTTCATGTTCGTGGCAAAGTGATGAAGGTAGTTATTCGTAATAGGATTGCCTTTGTTGATGGTAAAGTAATGGTTCCTGAGGGTTTTGGCGAAAATGTTCGGTTGACTACGAATTTGTTGATTTCATCTGAAACAACAGAGATACGAAACGGCATTGATCATATGAATGGCTATGTTAACGGGTACGATCATGACGCCATTGATGAAGTTGATAGACCTTTCGATATCGGCCTGTTGTCGAAATTGTTGTATCGCAAACATATTTTACACTCAAATATGTTTACAAGGCAACATTTAAAAGAGCTTTTTATGCTAGCTAAAAAATTCAAAAAAGCTGTTGAAAATGATTGCTCCCTTGATCATGTTCTCAAAGGAAAATTGATGGCTTCTGTTTTTTATGAAGTTAGTACGAGAACTAATGCAAGTTTTTCGGCAGCCATGCTACGTTTAGGTGGTAATGTGATTAATGTAAGTGAATGTTTTTCATCTGTAAAGAAAGGTGAATCTTTGGAGGACACGATTCAAGTAATGTCCTCATATGTTGATGTTGTTGTTTTGAGGCATCCAGAATCAGGATCAGTCGCTGTAAGTTTTTTTCACTTAAGCCATTTTTATGGAATATGACATAGGTTCCCAATTTTTTCCGATTTGCGGCTCCCTCATCAGATTTTTTTCTAAATTTTTTTCTTGAAAATTTGGAAAACTTTTCTTTTTTTGAAGAAATTATCCATTTAACAGCGAAGTATTAAAAACTTATACTTATTATTTTCCCTGGAATAATATAAAATATTTAATTTCAACTGTTTTAGTAGCACCTATATTGAGAGTGGAAAATTGCGGAACTTTAATTAAATATTTCGCGACTCTCTAATGACGGTATCGCGGTTTCCTGTGGAGCCGCGCCTCACACTTTGAGAATCACTGCAATGTGAGATTGAATAAATACATTATTTACCAATGTAATAATTTTTTTTAGTGACAAAGCAAGCGCTTGGCAAGCTTTTAATGCTTGTATTTAAGCTTTTCCTAATAATAAAAATATTAATGTTTTAAACTATGTTTCTATACAACTATTTTATTGTCATTACAGCTATATATGAAATTGATTCGGCAACCAAAGTATATAGAGTTACCGTTTTTGCTATTTACTTAAAACATTATTTCAATTTAATTTTATTTTTAATCGTAATATTGTAAACAAAGTTTGGGTAAACCTTATAAAGTTAACAAAAGAAGCAATAAAGCGATTTGAAATAAAATTTAACTTTCATATGAAAGTTAAAACGTATAAATTTTGTCTGTTATACCAAACGTATTAGTTTATTTCTAATCTTTGTAAGCTATTTAAAAATTTTTATTATAAAGAGATCTGGCTACTTGTACAAATTTATTGCATAATGTTGAGCAAAAATTATTTCTTTTCACTATATTCAAAAAAAGTTTTGAATTATAAATGAAGCTGAAATTAGTAAGAAAAAAATAATTTGTATTTATTTTACACACTATAGACTATAAAGTTAAATGAATAATTGAAGACAGTCAGTATATCTGGCAGAGTTTTATGTTATATTTTAAATTATTTATATTTAGAAAGCCTCAAGATTTAGTCAGAAACCTGTGATAAACGCTGGTGATGGTATTGGGGAACATCCAACGCAAGCATTGTTGGACGTATTTACAATCTTTGAAGAATTAAAAACAATCGATGGTCTGTCTGTAACGTTTGTTGGAGATTTGAAAAATGGAAGAACTGTACACTCGTTAGCACGTTTATTAACTTTATTTAATGTAAAATTGAATTACGTGAGCCCTGAAAATCTTAGAATACCACAAAACGTTTTTGATTTTATACACGATAAAAAAATTGAGCAAAAACAATTCCTGAATTTAAATGAAATTTTATATGATACCGACGTTTTATACATGACTCGTATACAACGCGAACGCTTTATTACAATGGATGAATATAAAAAAGTAAGTTTATTCAATGCATTTCACTGTAATCTTTTATGCAATCAGAAAATTAAGATTTTCCCATATTTTATGAAAATTGAGGAAATTCGATGTTCTTATTTTAGCAATAATTGAAAATTATTTTATTTAGGCATGTGGACATTATATTTTGACGACAAAATTAATGCAGAATGCTAAAAAAAATATGATAGTGATGCATCCATTACCAAGACTTGATGAAATTGATCCTGAATTCGATAGTGATCCACGTGCTGTGTATTTTAAGCAAGCTGAATATGGAATGTATGTCCGTATGGCTCTGTTAACCATGGTTTTACATAAATGAAATGGATTAATTTCTACTATTTTTCGTTCTACATTTTGTATTATCATACAAATATTTTTACAACGTTTTAAATTCAAATATTTTAATTTATTAGGTACATGTTTATTTATTTGTTTTGATTTTTATTAAATTTATCATAATAAGAAATATCAATTTTTTTGATAATTTATTTTCTTTGCTTGACTGTCTTACATTCAAACGCGTATTTACGTTAACATAAAAAAGGTTTTGTATATCTAAGTTTTTAGACAATAATATTAGCATAGAGACTAATTTAATAATAGCATTAATAAAATCAAATTACTTTATTACCATTTTTTCAACGTTGTTTTTATTTAATGACGTACCTCAGAGGTGACCAAGACGTTGATCGCAAAGGTTTTGAAAGTAGCCCACAAGGATAAAATTAAACAATCCAGTTAAATTTTATATTTAAAAATCTAAATATACTTGAAAAGATAACAACACTTGAATACAATTCTAAATTAAATCTCAATGTTTACAGCAGATATATGCTAATTATTTAAAAAACTTTTTAAAATAGATAACGGTTCATAACGAGTTCATAATTATTCTCAAACTATATTTAACAAAATAGTCGTCTCTTAGAAGTAAAAGTTTGGCCACATCTGACATACCTGATCGAATAAAATTGTTTGATGAATAATTAGATTATTTAACTTTACAATTTTACGCAATCTCTATAGCTTTTTCTTGTATTGATTTCAAATGAAATTAGTAATATAAAAATTCAAACTGTTTACTATTTTTCGAAGTTACGAATAAATAAAAATTGTTATTTTTTTTTTTTTTAAAAAAAGTTAACTTATTCTTTATTAATAATTTGTTCAATCCACTCTACATTAGATGAAATTTTGTCATAGAATCTGGGTCTATCCAAGGCTGTAGATGAACAGCCAAATCTCCAGTTACTAATCCCAATAAGGGACCAGTTTAAACCATTTGATGTTAAACAGGATAGTGAAGTACCTGCAAATTCTTCAAGCTAAACAGTTGAAAAAAAAATTAGTATATTTCAAGTCTATTATATGATCTTTTATATCGTTTAAAACAAGGTAGAGTAGCTCTTATTAGCAAAGGATCTATCTAATTTTTGGATTTTTTTGACGGGTTAAAAAATTCGCAAAATTTATTTATATAAATATTAGATTAAAATATTACAAAATGTGATGAAAAGATTGCATACGAAAAAAATAGGAAAATAATAACCAATACGTATACTTGAAGATTTTAATGCGAAATTTGCTGTTGGAAAAAGTCGAATTATTTTGCTATAACTTTATATATTAAAGCTAGAATATCTATAATATAAATTAACGCTTGGAGGGCCGCATAAAATTATTAAGAGAACTACATGCGGCTCAACACTCGCGAGCTGTTCACTCTTGAATTAAAACCTTGATTATTTTCATTGAAAAATTAAGAAAAATTCAAATCTTATTAATAAAATAATATTAAATTTAAACAAAATATTGTTAGGTAACGAAAATTCTGTTGATTTAAACTAAACCTAATTAAAAACATTTAAATTCAGAGTAGACTATGAAGTCTAGACTCATAAAGATGTTTTTGAGTCATTTCGCAATATTTGTAAACAAAACAAAACTTTCAAAACAAAAATTAAAGAAGTGAACTTGGGGACATTTAAAATAATTACTATTTTCAGAGTTATAATTATTTTGAAATAAAATGTTAAGAAATTAAGAAAAATTACTTTTGAAAAATTTCTAAATATGTAAATAAAATTATATAAGGTAAAAGACCATATGGAAAACATTCTTCATACTTCACAAAAAGAGGAATGCTGCCCACTTTCTGTGCATATACTGTTTTTAGTTTTAATACTGTAATTTTCACAGACTTCTATTCTTTGAAATTTTATAGGAACTGATCTTATTTGTTTATCACTTTGAGACCAACCAATTGCGAAACAATTGCTTAGATTGAATGGTATATCAATATGCTTATCTGGTAAACAAATTGGTCTTATAAATTCCGAATTAGCAACTGGTTCTTCTAATTTTAACAAAACTATTGAACTGCCTTCAACTGGTGACTTGACCATTCCGATAATTCGTCTTTCATTCAACCAAGGTGGAATACTGTTAATTCGGCTAAGACCGAATCTTGCAATCCATTCGGCTTTAGCTTGCCCTTGAAAGCACGATATTGTGGTTAGGATCCAAGACGGACTTATCAATGTACCATCACAGATATGGGCATTTTCTTTAAATAAGGCTACGTGCCATGGCCAATAATTTATTATTCGTTGCTTATCGAACGCAATAGGCATTAAACCACAAGCTAAAAAAATGTATTTTTCAATAAGCAAGCAATTGTTTTTTGTGGTTTATCGTACCGAAATCGGTGCATTGAACTCGAAGTAGCTTTTTACTCAAACATTTTGATTTCTCAAATTTGATTTCTGACTGAGTGAAATTACTGACTTGGACGTAATCGATATCACGCTCGTGATCTTCGGTTACATTTAGCTTCGAATAGGTACTAATAAAATATTATATTTTTACGAAAATCAATAAGCAGAAATATTGCTCACTCACCTGAAACTTAACGATTGACACAGTGAATAAGCTAACTTTTTTATTTGGCTTTCTGATAAGTTATCTACGCATAATTTACCAAATTTTCCCTTTTCATTATAGATAACATTTCCTTCCGACTTATATTTGAAATTTGTTAGTGTCAACTGTTTCGATTTATCTAAGAGGTGTGTTATGTTTTCAGCAAGACTCACTAAAAAAATTTAACAATTATTATAACGGAAACAATAACAATTATTCATTCGATTTTATATTAAAAAAAGAAAGTAGAAATTGTTACTTGTTTTTTCTTATTTATATACTGTATAATAGTTTTGAATAGATAGCATTTGAAATTTATGGCATATATGCCTTTCAGTAATAAGGTTGCAAAGATTAAATAGATTCTAAATGTTAAAGGTGAAAAGTATTACACTTTAGTTACTTCTGAGAAACATTAATTTCAAATGTGAAATTTTAAACTTTTTTCTTAATAATATTTCAAACGATAATTTCTCAATTTTTCAAGAAAAATTAACTTACAACAAGACTTTTCGTCACTTTCGTTTGGGCAATCAATAATTCCATCACACCTTGCATTTTTTGGTACACAAACATTTCCAATACCACAATGAATTGAATTTTTTGAGCAATAAGTACAAAATTTTTCATCCGATAAATCTTGACAATCGATTACGCCATCACAGATTTGATCCGATTCTAGTTCTTTGGCACAGTCTAAAAAATTACATGTATTATACGTTTACATAAATACAGATTCTTATCATTTTCAAAAGTAGACTCCTTTATTAACTAATAAAAACTTAATACGAAAAAATTTAATAAAACTAAAGAATTTTGGTTAATTTTTAATATGTATAGACGAGCTAACTTATGAAAATTCGAAGCGGTATTGTGGCCCTGTGAGCCATTGATTATCACAGTGTTATTGAAAACAATTGCAATATATAACACTAGAGTGGTATAATTTTTATGCCAGATACATATCACCTTTTTCTCACTGATGAGAAAATACACGAAGAAAAATATTTGGTCAATTTAACTAAAGTTGGAAAAAATTGGCAATAAAGTCATTTTAATTGTTTTTTAATTTCAATATAAATTTATTTTTGATTGTTTCTTAATAATTATTTTCAATTTCCATATAAATTTAGTTATTTTTAAATGTTTCTTATTACAAACAACAAACTTTCAACTTTTAATCCTTTTTTTCAACAGTTTTTGGTGATTTTTTCCCGCTGTAGATACATTTTGGAACACAGTTATGAAAAATAAAAAATTTTATCACAAAGATAATGGAAAGTCTATAACGGTGATAAGGTATAACATAGCGATGTGAAAAAGATTAGCTATAACTGTGTGTATGTGTGATATATAAAAGTTTATATCATAATAAAATATTATAACAAAGATTGCTACTTAGTCTGCTTGAAATTAGTCTGTACATTATAGTTTTTGCATAAGAAGGTTAATTATATATGTAATGTACTTTTTTAAACTTCACTGTGTACCATAGAAATTCATTTATCTTAACTAGATTTATAAGTTGTTAAATGTTCAAAACGTGATAGTTGGCAGTCAGAAATATGATTAAAAAACACTAATTTTTTCTTCAAAATTAAAAAATAACTTATTATTTTAAAATTATATTTTTTTAAACACTTAATCGAGTAACCTATATTCTAAATAGATTCTCTGTGAGAGGTAAATTAAATATATTTAAAAATATATTAAGGTTTTCTCAAAGGTTTTATATAAAAATGATTTGTAAAATATGTTCTTTATTGAAAAATAAAAAATCAAAATTATTGTGAAAAAATGTTTTAAAAAGTATTTAAAAATATTGATACAAGATCAAAGTATCATCTACTAAGTTATAGTAACTAAAGCGGTGTTAGACGAGTTAATTAAAATATATTATAAATATATTTAATGGGTTAAAATGATTCAAATGCATAAGAATTAGGATTTTAAGTAATAACGGTTAGTCGAAATATTAATAATAAAAACTCAAAATTAAAAACATGCTTTTTCTATTCGTAATGAATTTAAATAAAACATTTTTAATGTTTCTAAACAATAAAAAAAAATACTTGTAATTTTTAGTGGAAAAACGCAGTCTTAAAATAAGTATTTTTCTTCTTATTTTAAGCAGTTCATTTTTAGCAATTCACTGTGTGCCAAAACATGTTTATAAAAATTTTCTTCGTGTTGCAATGATGTTGTAAATATTTACTCCATATGTTATTCCTAATGTTTTGAAGCATATTAATTTCCTAGTTGCGAAACACTTTACAAAAGTTTTTTTATCTAATGTTGAAACAGTTTTCTGTAACATGTTTATGAACGTTTTTTTTTTTCATGTTGAAATGGTGTTGTAAATATGTTATGCCTAATGTTTTGCATTATGTTGATTTTTTAAAGTGCAAAACACTTACAACAATTTTTTGTAATATATTTTTAAATGCTATTTCATATTGAAAACGTTAATTTTTTTAAATTACTTGTAGTTAACTAATTACACAAAAACTTAATTTTTAAGTCCGATTATTTAGCAATATCCAATATAAATTTTTAATCTTATATTATTATTGTTATAATACTTTTGTACTTGTTACATTCTGCAATAAATATTGAATACAATCCATATCGAAATCATATACTTTAATATTAAAACGTTGTATTCTAATTTTTATTCCTCAATAAACTTTAAAACACTTTTTTTTTATTTTTAAATTTTATTTTAATGTTTTAAAACAAATGTTTAAAAAAATTGAAACAATGTTACAAAAAGTTATCGATGCAACATAAAAGTTACACTGAGAAAATATTGTAGAAAAAGTGTTAAAATGTTTTATATCTATGTCATAAAAGTATGTTAGTAAAACAAAAAAAAATATTAATAATATGTTGTAAAAGAATATTAAAGTTTTAAATCAATTTTATAAAAAGATGTTGATGTAACATTAAAGTAACATCAACAACATGTTGCAAAAAAAAATTAAAAAATGTTTTAAAACGATGTTATGAAAACATGTTGATTTAACATAAAAATAACATTAACAATATGTTGCAAAAAAATGTTTAAAAAGTTTTGAAAGAATGCTTTAAAAATTTTTAAAAGAAATATGTTTTTAACATTATTGTAACATATAGAACCTGTTACAAAACATGGTTAAAAACTTTTGTGTAACATTAACATGTTAATAAATGTGTTGTGGCACACAGGGTGTATAAAAAACAGTTTACATAAAAAGTGACTTGATTAGATTTTAACAAATAAATTACTCCGAAAATTTTTTTAATGATAAAATTTCCAGTATATTTAAAATATAGCATATTCTAAAACATTTAAACGCATAAGCAACCAAATGAGACTACTTAAAGAGTCCGTTTACATATACTGTTATTTATTGGCAACTTGATTTTTAAGAAACTTATTGAATTACAGAAGAGAATGAACACGTTACACAAACCGATTTCTTTTAGAAATTAAATAATTTTATGATTAAAATATAAATTTTTATTATCACAATAAAAATCAAGTTACTTTATTTAATTATCTAGATCGTTAAAAAATAAATTGAGTAACGTTATCATTCAAGTGTCGTAAAAATCGTAATAATTTCTTCTTCGGATTTTAAAGCATACTTGTTTTCGATACACATGCTTGGTCGTCAATATATTCTGGAAATCGACTACAATCGAGTAATTGCTTTAATTGTAATGGAATCCGATTTCCACAACCAAGCATGAAATCACGGCAATAACTTCTACAAATCGTTTGTACTTTTACATCATTTGAATGTGGAATACATTGCGGTTGTAGTAATTTACATAAAAAATCGCTGGCGGATTTATAGCATTCAGAGTCGATTAATTCGCGAAAGGCGATTATGTTCTTGATTAAATCATCATAGGAATTGTGGCCGAAATGATTTGGATACGACGTCAGATTATAGTCTAATATGTTCTCGCATAGCTTCAACTGAACCGCTGAACATGTTTTTCGATTTTCTGCCGTTTCAACAATTTGTACACTTTGATTTTGGGAATTTTGCTCGAACAACAACTGATCACAGTATTCAACAACGCTTAAACTATTCGGATCAATACTTAAGTTGTTAAAATACAACGACTGTTTGTTTAATAGAATTTCATTATGTAAAATATGAAAAATGTCTGAGGCTTCAATTATCAAGTATCTGGAATCGATTTTCACGGTGAAATATACTGTTAACTCGTTCTCGGAATTGCTTTGAATAAAGTGAAATTAAAATTCGTGATGTGCATAATAAATAAAATGGTACCCATCTAAGGCTAAAATCTCAGTTCCGACAAAGCCGGATTTTATAGAGCTTCGGCGAAATAATAAGTTTAGCCTTTCTCTATAATCTCGGGCTCGAATCCGAAACGTGCTACTTGATGAATTCGTTAAGTCACTCGTAAATTGATCACCGTCAATTATCCGAAATTGAGCACGAAATACTTGTTCAGTTTCATGTTCTGATAAAAACAAGGTATCTAAAAAAAGATTTTCTTTGATTTTTATTTCTTATGAGTTTCGAATTGTTTAGATAATCTAATGAACTTTTATGTTTCAATTGCCTTTTCTTAACTGTAATATAAATTACGTGACATAACTGAAATTGACAGTTTACTACTATTAAAGTCAAAAAAATTTAATAATTTATTTTAAAGCTTTTCAATCATTTTTCCCTCTAGAGTGTAAAAATATTTTTTAATTTTCACTTAATAACTTCATTTTATGGTCTACTAAGCGCAAATATTTTTTCCATAAATGTTGCTTCATTAACATAAAGATTTTCCTTACAGTAAAAAAGAATCTTAATACTTATAAAAATTTCTCTTTAATACAAACTTTGGATTTTCTGTATACTTAATGAAGAAAAAAAACTAGAAAAATGAGAGACTTTTAAGTTTTTAATAATAACTAGATTTAATTTTAATTATAATAACTCGACCTTTTGCAAATTATACTGTGTAGTTTCATTAATATACTACTTTAAGAACATAAAATAATAATAATTCATTAAAGTAAGAATTGTTAGGCGTATTTGAATAACATAGATTTTTATAATAACAATTTGACAACCTCAATTTGGAATATCTTTTTTTATGTATTTGCAATAAAGTAAAAACTTTTTGATTTTTAAATTAACATTACTAGTTAACATGTAATTGAACTTAAACGCCGTCTAATTTTTTTAAAAATATTACAGTTATATTTACAGACATGAAAATATTTTAATAGTTTTGTAAAAAATAGTATTCAGTGTTAATAATTAATATACTGTTTTATTGATAACAATGAAAAAACATAAGTATAATTTTAAGTAATTGTTATAAACTTTATTCATTACCCTGCGAGCCAGAAATATAGAATAAT